>JAQZBX010009740.1:0-26860 GCA_029593785.1 Cabassous unicinctus
GGAAAAGTTCTCTGCTTTTAGGGATCTGTGTGATCAGGTTGGGCCCACTGGATGATCCAGGATAATCTCGCCCTCTCAAAGTCCTTAACTTAATCACATGTGCATTGTCCCTTCTGCCATGTAAAGGAACATATTCACAGGTCCTGGGACATCTTTGAGCAGTAAAACATTATGATACCTACTACATTTTACTTTTTCCAGGAGGAATAAATTTCTGAAGGAAGTCTCAATTATTTTAAAAATCATGTTTATAGTCATGCTTGCTAAATGTGGAATGTTAGTGGGAAAGTATTGAATTAAAATTGAACCCAAGTCCTAGCAGTCACAAGGAAAACCTAAGGTTAGCAAAGATAGTTGCTAGCAAGAATGATGCAAATCAAAGTATCACAGACATTATAAAAGAAGAGCAGACAATCCAATCAGAACCCAAGGAGTAGCCTGGCATGTAAAGATCTGAAAATATGTGGCTCCCAAAATAACTACATAACTAATCAATAGGTAACTATGTAACATAATAAAAAGTTTTTATAATTTCAAATATCTGGGTCACAACATGTACCACAAAGATAAAGGAGCATATCCTAATCCTGTATGCAAACCTGTGCCAAAAAATTGAAGCACTTTAGATAGAAGAATGGGTGAATTTCCTAATGAAATTTGCTATTGTATTGTACATATTGACAAGAAACATTGACCTAATGCTTAGCCAAAAGGAATTGTCAGTCACAGTTTAACCAAGTAACTGACTTCAAATTAACCCGTTACAGAATGTGACTTTTTAAAAAAGATTTATTTATTTATTTATCCACTCCCCCCCCCACACACACTCTGTTTTCTGGTCTCTGTGTCCATTCGCTGTGTGTTCTTCTGTGTCTGCTTGTCTTCCCTTCAAGTGGCACCAGGAACTGGTCGTAGGAACTTCCGGTGTGGGAGAAAGGCACTCAATCTCTTGTGCCACCTCAGCTCCCTGTTCTGCTGCATCTCTTATTGTCTCTCCTCTGTGTCTCTTTTTGTTGTGTTATCTTGCTGTGCCAGCTTTCCATGTGGGGCAGCACTCCACATGAGCCAGCTCACCACATGGGCCAGCTTGCCTTCACCAGGAGGCCCTGGGAATTAAACCCTGGACCTCCCATATGGTAGATGGGAGCCCAATATCTTGAGCCACATCTGCTTCCACAGAATGTGACTTTAGCCCACTTGGTGAAATGCAGCTTTATCAGGTGATAAATGCAGTTATTGCTGAAGACATCATTGTAAACCCAGAGCTGCCCTAAATTAACCTGTGGATGTTTACTTCTTCCCTGGGGATGATCCTATGGTGAATTTTTATTTTCACACTGTTATATTCAAAGAAAATTATGAAATTGGTATACTATTTAAGGATAAAAGGATGAGGGTGCTTGTATTTATAGTTAACAGGTTGCAGGTTCTGGCTTTCAAAGACACTGTCCTGTTATTCTGTGAGTGAAGGGAATCGATACCACAGGACACTATATTCCAATCATAGCAAGCCAGCACATTTTGCACACCAGCTGGAAGATTCTGGCTAAAGGAGTAACTGAGATTGATTTACTTAGAAGCTAGCAGAAACCTCATACTTGTAACCTTAATTGCATTATAAGAAATCTCATGGTAGAAAAGTCTAAACATTTGTCCTCATACTTCATACCTGTAATACTGCATCCACATCTATTTTAATGCAATGCCACCAGCAGAGCTGATATTCACTTGCTTTAAGTCATATAGTCTTTTTGTTGGCAGCATTCTTTCTGATTGCTCAGCATCAATTTGTCTTTTCAGTGCTGTTAAATATTTGAAATACTGATATTTTAAGTATGTGGCCAGTACAGGATGCAGAAGATTCAGGTGTTTTGAGTCCTTGCACATCACTTTTAATTCTCCTGTTTTGCTAAATGAATAAAAAAATAAAAAAATAATTTAAAAGAATGTGGCTTGAGATTGACACTGCAGCGTTAAATTCAAACAATTGATTTCTTCCACTGAGGATGCAGATCTAAGTACATTCTCTCTAATGGAAGAAATTAATGTAGCCCTTGAAACTTGGAGGAATACTAGTAACCTAGCAAATGCATACTTCTTTATGTCAGGGATCTGCAAACTAAGGCAGGGCAATTTGGCCTGCTGCCTCTTTTTGTAAATAAAGTTTTATTGGAACACAGCCACATCTTGTCAATAGGTGCTTTTGCATTACAATGGCAGAATTGGATATTTGCAACCGAGTCTTCCTGGCCTACAAACCTTTAAAAATTTATGATTTTGGTCCTCCACAGAAAAAATTTGTTAGTCTGTGTTTTATATAAATAGAGAGGCTTAGGAGAAGTTTGCGTTCACCTCACAGAATCAAAGTGCACTTTCAGCTTCCCTTCTTAGAGATATTCATTTTGTTTCTTTGCCCATGTACTCCACAGAGATCTTTACCATTTTAGCATAGCAGATTATAACACATTGGCTTCCTCAGTTGATGATGTCATGCTAATATGAATGGGAAGAGTGGAAAAGTTAGCAGGCTAAGATGCACTTACAGTTAACTTATGTAGGAAAACATACAAATGTAGCGTTAACAACACAGATATATGCCATTTCAGTGAAGGATCTTACTCTGACCCACAAAAGAGACATGTCTCCATTTAGTCCAGAATACAATCCTTTATATGCCAAAAGAATAATGAAATTTATTTGGCAAACTTAAATGCTGAATAAAGTTTGTAGCAATCTGTCATGTTGATTATTTTGCTAATCACTCAAAAGGCAAATACTGGATTACACTGGTTTGGAGAATACTAGAGTAGATGATTTAGAGGGAAAAAGAAAAGATAGTGATAAGAGATAGATATTACAAATGAAGAAGTTGTGGAGAGTTTAGAAGGGAGTTAAAAATTTCCAATCACATGGAATTTTACACAAGCAATTTATGGCATAAAATAACGAACTTGGGGATTGTTAAGTAATTAATACAGATATTCTTTGCAATCATAATAATTATTACTGACATAAAATGTCAACCCCTGTCTGTTCCTCTACAATGTTTAACAAGGTACTACAGATAGCAACCCTAAACTCAATATTCATCCACTGAAGTAAATAGAAAATAGTTAAATAGAACATAAACTAAAAAACATATATTGATATTGACATAGAAGTCAACAGATACAAGTTCCAATTTTGACCAGCAGGATATTATATGCTAGATGACAATCAATGATCACATCCCGATTCCACTCCCCCCACCAATCTCAATACCTTGATGCAAGCTGAGGACCCCAGAACTGGATGTAAAGTTGGAGAATAGAAGGAAAAGTATAAACCCCTGACATGACTGGATTTACCCTCACTTGGATAAATTTCCTTTTTGTCATTAAATGCAATGTAATACTGAAACAAAAATTTGTTATTAGGGAATATAGAACATTATCTTTTTTTTTTTTTACACAACTGAGAGTGTGGCTCATAAAATGCCTAACCCGAAATATATTCTGTGACAGTTTGAATTTAGAATAACAAGGAAAAAAAGATTGTTTTTGAACTAATTCATTCTGTTGGCATGAGGACCTTTTGATTAGATTAAATTAAGGGACGTTGATTAGATCGCTTTTGATTAGGCTATCAGTAAGGTGTGACATAGGTTGGGTCTCTGCCCTTTTGCTGGGTTTTAAATAAACCGGAGAACCCACAGAGAGACAGAAAAAAAGAGAGCTCTGCCATTTTGATCATGCCATGTGAGAGAGAGGACTCAAGGTCACTAGCAGCTGAAGCTTGGGCACAAAGGCCCCAAGAGGCTGGGCCTATGTTGCAACTCAAGGCTGAAGAAATGAGCCTTATGCTTCATTGCCCACAGCTGGGCTCAAGGAGAAAGTAGAGAAGCCCAAAGCTGAGAGAGGATGCCTGGAAAGATACAAGCCATATGCCTGACAGCCCACAGCTGGGCTCCAGGAGATGGTGAACCTTGAGGAAAAGGCAGGGACATCAGCAGATATCGGCTGCCACCTTGCCTTGCCAATTGGCATATTGCCAGGAGTACCAGTAGCTGAATTTGTTGAGAAAGCATCTCTGCTGATGCCATGATGTGAACATTTCATTTACCCTTAATAAATTTCCCATTGTAAAAATCAAACCATTTCTGGTATTTTGCATCAGCAGACTTTGGCAAACAAAGAAATGCTTATTTGAAATTATGAGTCATTGATTTGGGTTTAACTTTAAATACAACAGGACCATCAGAAATTGGGGAATGAACATTTTAAGCTGAACATTTATTTCACTTTACAAATTTAATGTTTATGGTTTTGACTCTGAGTGGTCTGTGGTATGTAACATTTCGAGTGATAAAAATCAAAACAGTCACCTACTGAGGGAGCCTAACTAAACCTTTGAGAGTCAGCTCTGCATCTTGATATGGCCTTGAGGCTCTTGACTCATTAATTTATCTATTTATTAAGGAATCATTTGATTGTACATGGTGTTCATTATGAGGGTTCTGTAATTCCTGAAAAACTCTAGAGTTTTGATTCTAAGAATCTCACTTATTAAAAGTTTGTAATGATCACGTGTAGAGAGCAGACGTAGCACTACTGACAAACTGTTGAAATTTAAGGTAGGTTTCTTTAGACAACATAATGTCATTTTTTCTTCCATCCTGATATAAAATGTTGCCTAGATACACTCAAACTCAAAAATAAAACAAAACAACAAAACCAAAAAATCTCAGTCTGCTCTTCTAAACATCTCTTTTTATTTTTAAAATAATTTTAATATAATAAAGTAATTAATTATGTTTTTTTAAAAGATACTTAGATTAAATAAATGTTACAAAAAATATAGGGATTCCCATAAGCCCCACCTCCCATACCTCCTACAATCTCCTACATAAACATCCTTCATTAATGTGGCACATTAATTGCAATTGATAAACACATCCTGGGGCTTTGCCATTAAGCATGGCCATAGCTCACATTGTAGACCACACTCTCTCCCACACAGTTCTGCATGTTATATGATGATATAAAATGGTCTAAATCTGTTGTTGCAATGTCACTCAGGAAAATTCCCAATTCCTGAAAAGACCTCTGTATTACAACTGCTTTTCCCTCTCCCTGCCCCAGAGCCTCCAGTGGACCCTGGGTCTGCATCAATATTGTAATTTCTTCCATTGCTTGAATCACAATATGTCTATAATAGAATACCAGTAAGTCCAGTCTAGTCCATAGCTCTTCCCCCCATCCTGAGGAGCCTGGGATGGTGATGTCCACTCCAACTCCAGTTGAGAGGGGCCTTATATCCCATGGGGCAGATGGGTGGGACTATCCTGCCTGCAACTGCAGACTTTCTCCATTCCCTGGGACAGACATTGTCCATCATCATCTCCCTGACAGTTGTCCTGGGTGAGTCCAATGAGCTTTAGAGTAGGAGAAGCTGCTCCACTTAGATTCCGGGCTCAGCTGGCACATGGACAGACCAAAGACTCAAGTCTCGGGGCATGCACCTACAAACTCCAGCAACAAGTATAGGTTTGAATAGAAGGGAAAGATGAGCCACGTGCAGGGAAGACATAGTTGAGTCCAACTCTGTCACACTCAGGAGCACAAACTCCAAAGTAGGGCCCACTGGCAAGGCACCAAACTCTGGAGCTATCCACCCTGATATGGGACCTGGGTGTCTCCAGAGTACTCAGGAGCCCCTTTATTTGGGGTGATATCCACTTTGAAATTCTATTATATCCTACTGAGATGTGCACAAGCATTACTTCTGGGATGACCTCCCAACTCATTTTGAAGTCTCTTAGCCATATAAACTCATTTCTCTTTACCTTCTCCCCTTTTATTCAAGGTCTTTTTCCAGTTGCATTGCCAGTTGGCGCTTGGTAGCAATCCCTCAGTGCCAGGGAGGCTCATCCCTGGGAGTCATGTCCTATGCTGGGAGGAAGGTAATACATTCATATGCTCAGTTTGGTTTAGAGAGAGGCCATATTTGAGCAACAAGGAGGCTCTCAGGAGGCAACCTTTAGGCACCCATAACAATAGGCTAAGTTTCAGTCGGCTAAGTTTCAATTTCAAGAGCAAAGACTCATAAGGCTAGTCATCAATATCAAGGGCCTATCAATGGATCATCCTCCTTTGCCAGTCACTGCCCCTGCACTTGGGGCATTGTTGCTGCTCTCTTAGAGAATGTGGCAGAGCTCTCCAGGATGGGAATTCAGTATTCTCTCATTTATTGAATGATTCTACACCCACCGTGACCATGCCCCATGAACATTTGAACAATTTTATATACCTTATACTTATGCTCATATGCTCAGGTGAACTTACTCCTATGCATCCCCCTCCCTGAAACCCCACACCAGCAATCCTCCCCCACCCCAGTTGTAACCATTGTCTGATACAAAGCTTCTTCAAAGATGAAGTCATTCCAATAGATGAATATAAATTAATAAGAAAATGAAATAATAATGATAAGTTTAAATGTAAGAGATAAAATACAGGAAATTTTTTAAAAAAACTAAAAATAAAATTAAAAGATAAGGATACTAAAAAAATGAAAAAAAAATTTTTTTTGACCTTTTGCCTCTCATCACTGCAATATCTTATGTCCAGTCTGTACTGTGGCACCTTCCCCCTCTCATTCCCCAGTGCCTCACTATTTTTCATTTTGTTTTCAATGAAGTTTCAGTTCACAGCAAAGTAACACACAAAATACAGGAGAATCTCATATACTCAACATCGTCCCCATTTTCTCCCCTCCATATTAATACCTTTTTATATGTGAATGGAAGCATTGTAATAACTGATATACAAATAGTAAAACATAGCTACTAAACATTGTCAATGGTTTACACTATGGTTTACGTTTCAGACCGTACACTTTTATAAATTTTAATGATATTTACCATGTCCTGTGTCCATCACTGTATGTTAATGAAGAACATTTCCACAGACCACTAAATACCCCCAGTTTTATCTATTCTATTCCTCCCACCCCATCCCCCTGGGGCACAAGATGAGGCCCTGGCTTGACTCATTGGATGACAAGATTCATAGTTACATGCAACAAGAGGTCTTGACACACTGGTTTGTCATCCCCTATTAGGAACCACCCTTGCTCTTGAAAGACTCCCGCCTGTCTATTTCTGAACAAATCAGTCCTCCTGAAGATGGGAGTTCAACTCCTTCCCACTCATTATGTGAGTCTCTACCCACTGATGCAACACATTATGACAGAATGAACACTCACACACTCCCTTGAAGCCTGCTCCAGGTGTGTCCTGTCCCAAATGCCCCCCCAACCAACACCCTAAACAAGTGACTCTTCCTTGTCATATTACCATAAGAGCATTCCTACCCCTATACTTTCAACCTCATACCCACAAATCCCCAGTATCCACCTGGTCCCTTTCCCAACCCTCCCTGCAGTATCTAGACCTTCTAACCCACCCTTCCCAATCTACCCACCTGTCAACCCTACACCACCCAACTCAATAATATCACTACCCTCCTGTCCTATCCCTTCAATACACAAGACCACTCTATCACGTTACCATAGATTACGTCTGTATGGGTGTTGGCTCAAAACCTTCTCTTTCTATTTCTTGTAAACCTATCTACAGACAATAGCTCTCTGAAACTGCTCAATTTCCTTAATTCATATCAGTAAGGTCATGTACTGTTCATCCTTCAATACCTGGCTTGCTTCACTCAACATAAGGTCTTCAAGATTCATCCATGTTATCTCGTGTGTTAGCAATTTATTCCTTCTTACAGCTGAGTAATATTTCATTGTATGTATGTAACACATTTTGTTTAGCCATTCATCTGCTGATGGGCACTTGCGTTGATTCCAACTTTTGGCAATAGTGAACAATGCCACTATGAACATTGGTGTGCCTATACCTGTTCATGTCTTTGCTTTCAATTCTTCAGGGTATATACCCAGAAGTGGAATTGCTGGATCATATGGAAGATCTATAGTTAGTTTATTGAGGAACCACCAAACTGTCCTCCACAGTGGCTGGAACATTCTACAATACCACCAGCAGTGGATGAGGGTTCCCATTCCTCCAAATCCTCTGCAACACTTAGAGTCTGCTGTTTTTTTAATAGCCGACATTCTGATGTTTGTAAGATAGTATCTCATTGTAGTTTTCATTTGCATTTCCCTAATAGCTAGCAATGTTGAGCATCTTTTGTGTGCTTTTTCGCCATTTGTATTTCTTCCTTGGAGAAGTGTCATTTCAGGGCACTTGCCCATTTTTTTAAATGGTTTGTTTGTCTTTTTATTTTTGAGGTGTAGGATTTCTTTATATATGCAGGATATTAAGCTTCTATCAGGTATCTGGTTGCCAAATATTTTCTTCCATTGGGTAGGCTACTTTTTACTTTCTTGATAATGTCCTTTGAGGTGCAGAAGTTTTTAATTTTGAGGAGATACCATTTATCTACTTTTTCTTTTGCTGCTCATGCTTTGGGTATGAAGTTCATAAATCATTTCCTATTACAAGGTCCTGTAGATGCTTCCCTACATTATCTTCCAAGGTCTTTATGGTCTTCTCTCTTATATTTATATCTTTGGTTCATCTTGAGTTAATTTTTGTAAAAAAAAGTTGTGAGGTGGTATTCCTCTCTCATTCTTTTGGATATGGATATACAGTTCTCCAAGCACCATTTGTTGAAGGGGCCATTCTCTCTCAACTGAGTGGGTTTGGTGGCCTTGTCGAATATCAGATGACTGTATATGCGAAGATCTATATCGGAACTCTCAGTTCAGTTCCGTTGGTCAGTATGTCTATCCTTGTGCTAATACCATGCAGTTTTGACCACTGTAGCTTTGTAGAATGTTTTAAAGTCATGTAGCTTTGTAGAATGTTTTAAAGTCAGGTAGTGTGATACCTCCAACTTCATTTTTCTTTTTCAGTATGTCTTTGGTGATTTGGGGTCTCTTATCTTTCCAAATAAATTTTGTAATTAGTTTTTCCAATTCATTAAAAAATGCTGTGCTGATATTTATTCATATTGCATTAAATCTGTAGATTAGTTTGGGCAGGATAGAGTTCTTGATGATGTTTGGTCTTCCTATCCATGAACAGGGAATATTCTTCCATTTATTTAAGTCTTCTTTGATTATCTTTAACAGTGTTGTGTCATTTTCTGTATATAAGTCCTTTACATCTTTAGTTAAATTTATTCCTAGGTATTTGATACTTTTAGTTACTATTGTAAATGGTATTTTTTCTTGATTTCCTCCTCAGATTCCTTGTTATTGGTGTACAGAAATGCTACTGATTTTTGAGTATTGATCTTATAGTCTGCAACTTTAGTGAACTCCTTTATAAATTCTAGATGCTTTGTTGTAGATTTCTCAGGGCTTTCTATGTATATGATCATGTCATATGAAAATAGAGAAATTTTTACTTCTTCCTTTCCAGTTTGGATACCTTTTATATCTTTTTCTTGCCTCAGTGCTCGAGCAAGTACTTCAAAGACAATGTTAAAGAGGAGCAGTGATAGTGATCTTAGAGGGGAAGCTTTTAGGATTCCACCACTGTGTATGTGTATGGATTTTTCATATATACCCTTTATCATGTTCAGAAAGTTTCCTTCTAGTCCTATTTATTGTAGGGTTTTTATCAGGAAAGTGTGCTGTATTTTGTCGAATGCTTTTTCTGCATCTATAGAGATTATCATGAGATTTTTTCTTTCAATCTGTTTATGTGGTGTATTAAATTGATTGTTTTTCTTATGTTGAACCATCCTTGCATACCTGGGATGAAACCCACTTGATCATTTTGTATAATTCATGTGATATGCTGTTGAATGCGATTAGCAAGCATTTTGTTGAGGATTTTAGCTTCTAGGTTCATTAGAGAGATTGGTCTGTAATTTACCTTTCTTCTGGCATCTTTGTTTGGCTTTGGTATTAGGGTAATGTTTGCATCATAGAATGAGTTAGGCAATGTTCCTTCTACTTCTATTTTTTGGAAGAGCTTAAGCAAGATTGGTGTTAGCTCTTTTTGGAATGTTTGGTAGAATTCACCTGTGAAGCTGTGTGGTCATGGGCTCTTCTTAGTTGGGAGGTTTTTGATGATTGAGTCTATCTCTTTACTTGTAATTGGATTGAGTTCATCAATTTCTTCAATGGAGGCTGCTTGTGAGTTTCTAGGAATTTGTCCATTTCCTCTAAATTATCATTTTTGTTGGCATATAATTTTTCAAATTATCCTGTTATGATACTCTTATTTCTGTGGGGTCAGTGGTGATATCACCTTTCTCATTTCTTATTTTGTGTATTTGCATCTTTGTTAGTCTGGTTAAGGGTTTGCCAAATTTATCGATCTTCTCAAAGAGCCATCTTTGGGTTTTGATTATTTTTTCTAGTGCTTTCTTATTTTCTGTTTCATTTAGTTCTGCTCTAATCTTTTTTATTTCCTTCTTTCTACTTTCTTTGGGGTTATTTTGTTGTTGTTTTTCCAATTCCTCCAGGTGTGCAGTAAGGTCTTCAATTTTAGCTCTTTCTTCTTTTTTGATATATGCATTTATGGCTATGAATTTCCCTCTCAGTACATCTTTGGCTGCATCCCATAGGTTTTGATATGTTGTGTTGTCATTTTCATTCGTTTCAAGGTAGTTACTGATTTATTTTGAGATTTCCTCCTTGACCCACTGTTTGTCTAAGAGAATGTTCTTTAACTTTCATATCTTTGTGCCTAATCTGGTTCTGTGGCCCTTAGTGATTTCCAATTTCATTCCATTGTGGTCAGAGAAATTACTTTGTATAATCACAATCTTTCTGAATTCATTGAGAGTTGTTTTGTGGCCTAGCATGTGGTCTATCTTGGAGTATGATCTATGTCCTCTTGAGAAGAAGATATATCCCACTGTATTTGTGTGTAGCATTCTTTATATATCTATTAGGTCCAGATCCTCTAATGTATTATTCACAGTCTTTGTTTCTTTATTGATTCTCTTTCAAGATGTTCTGTCTAATGGTGATAATGGTGTATTAAAGTCCCCCAGTATAATTGTAGTGGCATTTATGTCTCCACTTAGTCTTTCCAGTGTTTGCCTCATGTATTTTGAGGTGCCCTGATTAGGTGCATACATGTTTATGATTGCTGTCTCTTCTTGAAAGAGTACCCCTTTTACTAATATATAGTGTCCACCATGATGCCTTACAATAGTTTTGCATTTAATGTCTATTTTGTCCAATATCAGTATAGCTACTCCCGTCCTTTTTTGGTTGTTGTTTGCTTGTAACTTCCAGCCATTCACTTTCAGCCTATATAAAACCCTGGGTCTAAGGTGGTTTTCTTGTAGACAACATATAGATAGGTCATATTTCCTTATCCATTCTGCCAATCTGTGTCTCTTGACTGCGTTTAATCCATTAACATTCAGTGTTATTACTCTCAAGGAATTTCTTACATCAGCCATATTTTCTTTGGGTTTTTGTGTGTCATATGTTGTTTTTATTTCTCTTTTTGTCTAAGTCCCTGCTGGATTTTTTCCATCTCTTTATCTATCTGTTCTACTATCTGTTTTATTTCAGATGTACTGTCTTCCACATCACTAATTCTTTCTTCTGCCTGTCCAAATCTGCTGTTATGTGATTCCAGTGTCTTTTTGATTTCTTGGATTGTACCATTCATCACCATCATATCCATTACCTTTTTATGTATGTTTACAATTTCTTCAGTATGCTCTCCCAGTGTCCTCTTAATATCCTTAATCTCTTCCTTCACTTCATTAATTTGGTCCATGATGTTTGTTTGAACAACTCTGATTAGTTGTTCACTGTTCTGCATCTCTTCCTGGTTTTCAGTTTTTTCATTGGGCCTGTCCATGTCTTCCTGTTTCTTAGCATGGTTTGTAAATTTTTGTTTTGCCCTCTGGTCATCATTTATCTTGATGGATTTATTCAGTTGATTAGCTTCTCTTTCTGCCCTAGAGTTTTGTTTAGCTGCTGGTTTTGTGTGTGTTTTCTCTTTGACATTTTTTTCTATTTTCTTGCTGTTTTGTATGTTCCAGTTTTATCTTGTGCAGTCTATCTCCCTGTCCATCTTCCTCCAGATCAATGCCCCAAAGGCTCCAGCTCCATGGGCTCCCAGAACTGCTCATATGGGGAGGATCCTGTCCCCAATCAGCTGTCTTTTACGAGAAAGTTGGTGAGTGTCCACTTAAACCAACATTATCTTGCCTTCCTCCTAAAGTTATCTCTTTTTACTCATGGTCCTGCCTCAGTTTGCTGATGGCTAAAACACTTCCATTTGGCAGTTGAAAAGTAAAATAGACATATTCTTAGGAATACCTCTAACAACTTAAGCTCTTGCATAAATTATCCCTATTATTTGGAGGGTCAAAATATTTGCCTTTACCTTCTGATTGTGATCCTATTAAAAAAATGAACTGATCATAAACCTGTGATGTAGCTAACCACCTAATGAGGAGAAATGCCACTCCCTACAGACTTTCTGTAGTTATGTCTCTCTCACCAGAGGAAAGGATGCATGGATCCTTCCACCTACAGGTAAAAATAGTCCCGATGAAGACTTGGTTTGCACTGGAATCTAGATTACTGATTACTCCCTAGCAAGCTGGATCACAGGTCAGTTTTGCTTCCCAGGTCCAAATTCCACCCATTAGTCTCCCCTCTACACCCCATCCTATTTATACTTTATACACCAGCTCCCACAATTTACCTACTCATCTTCTTCTCTGAAGTTATCATTACAATAGCCTTGTCAGGTCTTTATACAGGACATAGGAGATAACTTGTTTAAAATTAGCCAGTTTTGTTCAGCATGAATGGAAAGGTCTTCATAATCTGACTCGCAACTGATTTTCCAAACCTCTACTTTAACCTTATGCTCTAAGACTTCTTCCATTCTCATTTTGCCAAAAGACTATCATTCATTCTTCAAGATATCATCCAAATTATGCTCTGTACTGGAATGCATTCCCTGTTGATTTCAACACCAGGAACCATTAATAGTCACATATTAAGGAATTCTTCTCCTCCTAATTGTTTCTGTCCTCTCTCAAGGTACTTGTATCATTCTGTGATTATGCTACTTTTAATACACACACACACCTACACACACATCATAACAAACAAGTGTGAAAATATGGGGGAAAATAAAACTCCTAATCTGATAGATAGATCAAGTTTGTTGAATATATAGTTTTTAAACTTTTAGAATTTATTTTTGACCACTTTACAAAGAAGTGTACATGCACCAAGCCTATTTTCTACTGTTTTTTCAAGCAATGTGAGTTCAATTGGTAAATTCACATTAATAACACTTCTCTGGAGAACATTCAGTTAAGGCCACATGGACAGGAATGTGCTGGCCAGATCCTTATTTACTTTTCAGTCAGTCAATCTCTTTTTCTATAATTGTCTCAAGCAATTCTACTTTAAATAAAAGCTTTTCTTTTGGTGCATTGTTTTCCTTCTCTGGTTGGCTTTCTAAATCAGGTTTCTTCTCCTAAGGTTCATGCTTGAGAAGATTGCAAGGACAAATATCTGTGAAAGGTTTGCCATCATTAAATTTTATTCATATCTGAGATCTAGGGATTCCCTGCCTCAGTTGTCTATAAATTATGTGAACTAAGGCTCTGTAAAGCAAGTTAATGGAACAAAAACATTTTTAAAATTGAAAGTGATGAATCAGTTATGCATAATTTTGTATTGGAGAAATTTTGGAACCAAGTAAATTTTTTCTCCTAGCTAGTTATTTTCAGAAGACAAACAAATTAAAAGAAATTTAGCAGCTAAAAAGAACACACATTTATTATCTCAACAGTTTCAATGGGTCAGGAGTTAGTTTAATCTTTTCTCTGTTTGGTGTCTCACTAGGCCACAATCTAGATCTAAGCCGGCCTGCATTCTCATCTGTCAGTTTGTCTAGAGAAGACACTGCCTCCAAGCTCACCCAGGTTTTTGGCAGAACTCATTTCCATGCAGCTTTATGGCTGGGGGCCCTGGCTTCTTACTGGTCATTGGCTGCAGGCTTTTGTCAGTGCATAGAGGTTGCACAGATCTTTGCTCCATGGCGCTCTCCAAGGAACTCTCACATGACTGCTTACTTTTTCAAAGCGAGTGGGAAATTCTTTCTCTCTTTTCAGGAAAGACCCTGTTCCTCTTTTAAGGTATTTCAACTGATTAGGTCAGGATAATCCAGGATAATCTACTGTTTGATCCAGCATAAAGCAACCAATTTGGGATCTTAGTTACATCTGCAAAACTCCTTCATCTTTACAGTAAACTAATCACTACAATGACAATCCTTCATATTCACAGCTCTTGACCACACTGAAGGGAGGAGATTATAAAGGGAAGGTACGCTTGCGGGCAGGAATCTTGGCAGCCATCATAGAATTCTGCCTATAGCAGGTGATTTATATTTTAAAAAGTAGTGTCAAATAGGATCAAAACTTAAAATTGTAATACCTCAGTTTTATTAACTCTGCAAAAGAATTTATATAGACCTGCAAGTTGGACAGTAAACCTCTCTGAAGCTCAGTTTCCTAATCTGAAAAATCAGGAGTCTATATCAAATAAACACAAAGGCCAGTATTTGTACTTAGATGGTATAAGTTGGCATTTATGAATATAACTGTAGTAACTTGGATCAGATCACCTTCCCATGACATTGCTTAAATGAGGGGTTGCTGTTTTTAGCTTGAAGAACGATTTTGGTTACTTTACTGTCATACTGCATATCATTAACAGAGAACATAGTTTATTAAAGAAATATTGCAATTCACTCAGCAACAGTCATTTCTCTTTATTTTAAAATGTCAAATTATATTTGAAATCACAGTGTCCCTCTTAAAACTTCAGAGTCTCAACTGAGCTGATGAATACCAAGATAATAATAATGGGGTAATTTTTCAAATGCTGGAAACTATAGCAGAAAAACTTTTCTCATGTGTTTATTGATTTATGAATTAGAAGTCAATTAAATCTATATAATGCTTGATATTTTCCCAATATTACAGTGCTTTTTAATCAGATTACATGACAATTAGATATGAAGACATTTGAAAATATAAGCTTTAGTTTCTGATGTTCCGTGATAGATTTTGTTTTTCTTTATTTTCAATGTAATCATACAGATATATAAAGATCTGTAGATTTACTATAATAACTATATCAATAACTATATAACTATAAAACTCTTTCTATATATACATAAATTAAAAATATTCTCTTTACTTCTGTATTTCCAGGACATCACATTCTCCCATTTCTCCTTTAATCTCAAAGGCTGTTCTTTCTCAGTCAACTTTTGCCAATTATTTGTAGGTTTCCTTTTCTTTTGCCAAATATTTGTAGGTTGTAGTGCCCAGGAATCAAATCTGTGTACCTTTGCTGTTGCAAAAACTTTATTTATTAGCCTTATGAATTTAAATTCCCTATGTTATGATGACTCCCAATGCAATATCTTCATATTATATATATCTAACTCCAATTGCCTACTGAACATAAACCATGTGTGACTGATAGTCACCTCAAATTTAACATTTCCAAAACTGACCCTCTAATCTTCGAAGGGGATTCATTCTTGCAACCTGTACCATCTGTAGTCTTTTTTATTTATCTTAGTATGGAGTACCCTAAGAGTATAGCCCAAGACAGATACCTGCATGAAGGGAGCATTTAAAAATGCCATCCTACAGAGTATGAGTAAGAAACCGGGAAATTGAAATGGGTAGGTTGGATTTTCAGCAGTGTCAGTGCCTAGAGTAGTATCGGAAGAGGTAGTCCATTGTGTTCTGGAGCCCATTCAGAGACTCTGTCTTGTACTACGGTCTCAGAGGAAGGGAATCAACACTAAAGATTGGCTTCTATCCACGAGATAAACCATTATTTCACTTTGCTTTTGAGTATTTCTCATGTGGCAGGTGTTCTCTAGGCAATGATCTGAAACAAAAAAAATACACAAACTGTGTGCCCACCCACATGATTCTACCCACATGCTTCTCCTCCAGAATTCTTTGTCTCACATCTCTATGGTGTGCTCCTTTTGTAAGTCTTGCCAAAAGCTGAGCCATTTGTCACTCCTAAGGGTTCTGTGTCCATCTTTATGTTAGGTGATTTTTCATTCCTTACAAAACGAATATTCAAGTCTGGTGCTCACAGCATCATCAGTATGATCACACCTTAAATATTTTTTTTTAATGCAACAACAATCTATTTAAAGTTAGTACCAATAAATTCTTTTAAACACTCTCTACAAGTGACACAATCTTTCTTCCTCCTTCAGTTGGCCGTGAAGAACTCTCATAAGGCTATGGGTTTGAGTAGAAGTGGAAGTATCAGTACAAGAGAGATGCATCACAGGAATCTAAGATACCTGATCATGGAATTTAATTGAGTTATCTGATCAGCTAAGGTCTGACCTTGACTATAGCATTTCAAAAGTTAAATTGCTGGTTTACTTTCCTGATCTTATGACTTGATGGATCTGAAAATACCCTGCTCATGCTAGGCAGCTTCAATTTATATTAGGGCCGACATACAAGCCAGGAAATACTATTTCTTTGCAAAAATCAAAGAATGACTTATCTTCACAACCCAAATGTCTGTCCTGAAAGTCTTTTATTGTGTCATGTTTTTTATTTTTACACAGAATTCTTATTCAAAATAGATATAGTTGGCACCAGTAGCTGTGGACTACATGTGGCCTGAGTGATAGGATAGCTTGCATTATATCTGGTATCTGTTGCAGAGTCCTTTCTTGCTTTGGGCCTTCCCCAAAATTGATGGTCTTCCAGGTCATCTGAAAAACAATGTACCCAGTATTCTCAAAAGTGGTATATGTTCCTTCATTAGCAGTGAGCCACTTTCTTAGTGATAGAACGTACAAGGTACAACAAACTCAACCTTTCTTTTTGAGGACATGTTGCAGAATGCTCCAGATTTTAGGTCCTCAAAATTTTTTACCAGTTTAGCAGGAGGAGATTTCCTGACCATTTCAAACATGTCTATTACTAGAGAATATTTTATACTTGCTACATTCTGATCACTAGGTTCAATTAGAATGACTCTGTAATTATAGTGCATAGTGTGGATATTTTGCAGAATGTCAAGAATTCAAGATCTGTTTATTTCATCTGTAGCAGGAGAATTAGCATAGCCTTGTGGCATGATCATAAAAGAATACTGCTGTCCTTTGCAAATAAAAGTGAGCTATATTTAATCCTCCTTATTGATAGGGATTTAAAAGAATGCATTTGTCAGATCAATAGCTGCACACCAAGTAGAAGTGTTCCAGTAAAGATACCACATCCTGTATAGGTTGTCCAATTGAAACTATCACCTAGTTAAGTTTACATTACTCTATCATCATCTACTTTAGTCTAGCTTATGTGAGCAGGGGCCAGACATATGAATGGGAGGGGCAGTGATAAGCCTATCACTATGAAACCTTAAAGGTATATTTTTTGTAATAATAAACTTTATTCTTAGAGAAGCTTTAGATTTAAATTTACAAAAAAATTAAACTGAAATTACAAGGAATTCCCATATAACCCCCCACACCTACACACATGGTTTTTCCTATTATTGACATCTTAGATTAGTATGTTTCATTTGTTACAGTTGATGAACCAATATTGAAGCATTGTTACTGACTAAAGTATATAGTTTATATTATGGTTTATACTTTGTTCTGTACAGTTCCATGGGCCTTAAGAAATGCATAATATCATGTTACTGTCATTGTAATAGCATACAGAAGAATCTCACTTCTCCAAATATGCCCTGTGTTCCACCCATTCATCTCGCCCCCTCCATTCTGAAACCTTGGCAACAAATATCTTTATATTAGTATTAAAATTTCTTCCATTAACATAAAATAATAACTATAATAACAATAAATTTACTTTGGTCCATGGTTATACTTCCCCCTTATTGTTCATTCTTCAATCTTGAGGGATTTGGAATGATGTCCACTCAGACTGCTTCAGACTGAGAGGGGACTTAAATATTTTGGGGCATATGTAAGGAATTATTTTGCTTGCAGTTGCAGATATTCCTTGTTTTTTGGGATGGGATTTGTCCATCATCATCATTTTGTTGGTAGTCCAGGGCAAGCCCAAGAACTGGAGACTAGGAGTTGGCCACAACTCTGCTGAGATTCAGGGCTCAACCAGCATTTCAACAATCTGTAGATTAAAGTGTCTGAGAAATATGCTTAACAGGTATATTGAAAATTATAGGTTCAAATAAAAGGAGTAGAAGAATCATGAATAGGGGAATTATAAATGAATATAACTACATTATATTTGGGAAGTAGTTTACATTGTATTCCAAATGGAGCCTGCAGAAGGGGTGTTAATTTTGTGAGGCTGTGTGCTTTGTCTCTGGTGTCCAGACATCCCTGTACCTTTCAGGAATACCCTTGTTTGGAGTTTTGTTTACTGTGGCAGTTAGTGAAATCTGTCTGAGACCTGCATATGCATAACCTTTGGAATGACTTCCTGACTCACTTTGAAATCTCTTAACCATAAAGACTCTTTATTATTTAATGTTCCCCACTTCTGTCAAGGTTATTTTCCAAATGTATCACTGGTTAACACTTGGTAATAATCCCTCGGTGCCAGGGAAGCTCATCCCTGGGAGTTATGCCCCTTGTTGCGGGTAAGGTATTGTGTTTATTTGCTGAGTTTGGCTTAAGGAAAGGCCACATTTGATTAACAAAGGAGGTTTTCAGAAGTTAACTCTTAGGAATTAATTGTAATTAGGCTAAGTTTCATTTTTACAAGAATAAGGTTCATATGTACAAGCATCAAGGTCAAGGACTTGGCACATAGGCTTGTCCTCTTTTCTTAAGCATGGCTTAAAAATGCCAGAGATTCCTGACATTTTATTTGAGAAAATAGCAGGGCTTCCCCAGGATAGAAGTTCAAAATTCTGTTAGCCTCTGTGTGGGCCTCTATTTATCTAGAAAACACACCTATGACAACAGGAACACATTCACATCTCACAGACACATGCTCTAGGTGCATCTTTCCTCACACATCATCCCATCATCAACACCCCGCACCAGCAACACATCTCTATTACAGAGCCTGAGAGAACAATCCTATGCTTGTATTCCTAACCACAATCCTCAGCCACCCCATAATTCACTGAGTTATGCAGTCACCTGTTAATCCTCTAGCTTTCCTTCTAGCCCCATGGAAGGCCAAAACTTCCCCTTTCAAACAGTTGTACATTTATATTTCAGCACTGTTAAGTTCTGATTGTTGTACTAATTATGATTGTGTTTTACTTCTTTAGTTGTCATGAAAGGATTGAACTTCCACCTGGTTCTTAGGTCTGGGAAGCAATGAGAGAATTCTGCCAGCTGTTAAGTATATCTGTGCCAATTATACATTTGAGGAGTGAAACATAACCTCAGGCTGAGTCTACGGACCCATTGGACCCATGGAAAGATAAACTTGGCTCAAATGCCATGAACACCTGAAACCCATAATTTCTCCTTTCAACTGAAGGAATCTGACCATGGGTCTCCTGGCATTATTGCTAACTTACACTGTATTTCAAACAGTTCTTAATAACCTTGATATTCTTTTTCTGCATTCCAGATTATCCCTGGTAAATGGCTGAAGATCCCTCTATGGAAAACTCATGGTATTTAGGCAAAAAAAAAAAAGTATGTTGACATTACATTGTCTTTCTTCAAGGATACCAGTATTTCCCTTTAAACAATAGACTCTGGATCTCTGAACAAAAGTTTTTATATTGACTCAAATGCCCTACTAAATCTGACTGTTTTATCACTGTTCCAATAATATGTTGGACTACTGTCATCCTTGCAACTCTCCTACAGCCACATTGCTGTCTTGCAGCTTATTGAACAAGCTAGATAAGCTTCTATCTGAAGGCATTCGTTCTGCCTATTCTTTCTCCCTTGAATTTTCTTCCTTAAGGTATCTACATGGGTAACCCCCTCACTTTTATCAAGTTATGGTTCAACATAAACTTATGATAAAAATTGAAAATGTATCCCCACACCAACCATCTCTGAACTTTGTTATTTTGTTTGTTTTCCAGAACTCATCACATATAATATAGTAATTATTCATTAACTTATTTATAAGGTTGAATTTTTAACTGTCTGTCCTCATTCACTAGCTATTGTTTTGCCTTTTATCTCTGCATCTGGGAAACAGTGATGTCTTCTAAGACAAGCAACTTGATTAGAGCTCACAACAAATAGGTGTGCAGTATATATTTGTTGAATGAAATGACTTCATTCTGTTTGGCTTTAATACTGGTTTTTTTTTTTTTTTCAGTTTTCCTAATAAATTTATCCCTTTATGTCAGGGATGACATTGCCCATTTCACCATGATTAAATCCAGGTGTTTTTTTTTTTTAATTCTAAACAGTCATTACCTCACCTAATTGGCTTCTTAAGGCTCTAAATATATAATACCTTATTTATAACATCCCTATTATAAAAACACTTTAATTTATTTTGCTAAAACTTAAACATTTTCAAAGATGCTAAATATTAGGTATTCTGGTATCTTGAATATTAAAGGAAAATTCTTTGATAAAAATGACAGTAAAGAGAAAGTATTAATTTTAAACCCAGAAATTTTACAGTAAAACCATCCATCTTCTTTATTTGTAAAAAACTTCATGGGCATCAGATATTTGGAGTTTTCAAATTATACAACAATTTTATGATATAGAAAAGAAGAAATTTTTTTATTTAATATGAAATCTCTCCATTTTGTGAAACCACGCTCCTTCCTTATATCATTTTCAATGACATCAATCAAAATGTAGCCCCCAACTTCTGGGTGGTACTACAAGGAGGAAAGAATGGAGGGGTTTCTGTGCCAAGTTGCAGTCATTAAAGGGTCTGTCCTGAAGGTTGCTGGAAATGTGAAGTTGAAGGAAAGAGGGACATGATGCATTTCATCCTGTGCATTCTGGAAAATTGCTTCTGCAGATGACTAAAACATGCTCAGATTAAGGATGGAGAAATAAAGTTATCATTGGTCTGGTAAAAAGAAACAAAAAACCCTCCTCCACCCCATAGTCATGAGAGAAATCTGGGTCTTAAAAATATGCAATAGGACCCAGATATGAAATAGGACCATAGTGATAATAAGGCAAATAATTTTATTTAAAAAAAAATGATTAAAATACTGATAATAAAATGCATTAATAAGGAAGAAAAAATAATCTCCCATGGAGAACAGAAAAGTGGTACTTGACAAATCATCAATCATTGAAATTGAAGACAATTTAGATACTTTAAGTAGAATCTTTATTAAAATATTGCTCCAGAATAGAAATTATTGTCTTCATTTCCAACTATAACTCTTTTCTGAACTCATTTTTTTTTCTTATTTTTTCTCTAAACTCTCCCCCAAAAGCAGGTAAAGGAATAAAAAGGAATTGTAAATTAGCAAGGTCTGACACGGTACATTTTACAATACCAAAAAAAGGACATGGACTTATTTACCCAACGGGATGAGAGGGCCCTCCAGAAGTGTATTTGCATGTGTGGTTGGGGGAGGGGCAGTAACAGACACTGAAGGACCAAAGAGAAGATTTCAGAAATGTGAAGACAAAGGAGAGAGAAATACCTTTTCCCTGTGGAATAACGTCTAAAAGCCTAGAAAGCAACTATGCCCTCCATGAGATACAAAAAATGAGTTATCGGTACTAAAAACAACAAACACAACAATTTTCCTATTCCTGACATTTTCCTGTATTAACTGTACTGCTTTGGGACCAATTCTTGAAAACTAAAATAAAACAAACAACAAAAAATAAATTAAAAATTAATAAACTAATACATAGTGATTTCTTAAATGTCTCGTGGGTTCCTATATATTTTTTATTCAAATATGATGGCTGAAAACTATTTGGAAATGTTCAATATACAGCTTAGTCAGTTGTCACCTGATAGGCATCCACCATATGGATCAATATATAATGAGAAATAACTACATATATGTGACTACCTGTAGAAACACTATGGTGTGCAATATTCCCAATGATTTCCTTTTGTAAACACTGTGGATATTTCACCCGTGCTCATGTACACAAACAGTAATAACTTCCTATTACCATATGTTTACTTTGTCCTACTTTAGCAACTATTAAAAGCTTACAAATCTCAGAGGTCAGGTTTTCTGTCCCTAAAGTTATGTTTTCTTCCCAAGATCATGTTGTCTACCTACCTACATGTCATTAATTTCTTTCTGTAGAAAATCAGCCCCAAATTTTCAGCATCAGAACTTAGAAATTCTTGCCATTAACTCATACAGATAACTTTAATTCTCTCATACTCCTCTTCACCCAAGTTATGTGTTTGCTTCTATATTTTTTAAAGTAGGACATTATGGAAAGCTAAATTATTTATCTATGATTTCTGTAAAATATTTAAAAAGATTAAAAAAACAAACTGATAAATAAATTTAAAATAGTTATGATAAGAATAACACTCAGAGCTATTTTAATGTATACTTTAAAAAATCTAATACAACTAATGCTTAAGGCAACTTTACTTTAGACTCTTGCATGTATCAATTTCTAAAGCAATAATACCTAATCACATCTAGAAGTGCATGCTCTGGGATTAAGAATTTTTTTAGGAACCTAAGAATGGCAAGATCATAGCATAGAAGATCTTCAAAAAACTACACCCAATTTCCTCATTTCTAAATGACATTAATAATACCTACATTGCTTGAAAGTACGTAAAATTTAATAAAAAATTTTTCTCCAATGTGCCTGGAAGAGATATGACCTTTAACCATTTCTAAAATTGGATTAATATATTTCATACATTGTTAAATTTACATAGACACACTTTGAATACTTTATCTTCATGTACCAAGTTCCTTTACACCAGGGCCAGAAGTGATAAATTAGCAATGTCTGAGTATCTCAAAGTAGACAACCCCTACAAGAAGGTAGGTGAATGTGTGCTATTTTGTCAAACAATGGTGTCCTAAGCATTGTCTCATTCTGATAAACATCACATCTCATTCTGATAAACATTCTGATAAATATCCAACAGGAAATACAATTTTTGAAATTATTCATAGGAAACGATATCATTTTAAAGACACATTCACTGACTTTTTCTCCACTGAGAGAGAATGTCTGGCAAATTAGAGTGTGTATTTTTCTCTGAGTTTCAAAAGGTGATCTTTCAGGTTGATTTTAGGTTCTGTGAAACAGTGATGACAGCCTGTCAGAGCTGATGTGTTTACATTGACTTTTCACTGGGCTAGCCACATACATATCATGTGAGGTGAGGGTCCTTAGAGTACTTTTTGAGCAAATTGCTGTTATTTTGAGGTAAAAAAGAAAATAAGTCTTAAGGCCTGCATCACCAATACTCTGAAAATGTTCTTACTTTTTAAAATTCTTGTTCTGCTAAAATAATTTTATAATGCATATAGGAGCATTTTGGAGTTAGAGAAAGAAGTATATTTAGATTCTTTCACATTATAGATATATGAATTTTGTAGTAGAAGGACAAATGTCCTACAGCCATGAGGAAATTAATATTTAAGAAGCTCTAAAAGTGTCTCCTTATAATTAATGAACACATTACTCTAAGAAAATCCTTTCTACTGTGATGAAAAAATATATCCTTGTATATTTTATTATAAATATTTATATTTTTACCATTTTTTTTTAAAGTTGGCTGGGTAAGTGGGAGAATTATCTACCTGTACATAGGAAAGCAACAACAAGAAGATAACAGACTCTGTACACAAGGTGCAGGTACCTTTGCCTAACAATAAAGAAAACAGACAGGAAGTTGTGGGAATAAATATACTAACATCATTGAGATCCATGATTTGGAAAATGAGGGAGATGGTGACTCAAAGTACACAAAGGAGTCAAAACTTTTATTCAAACGGAGCTAAAGTTTTCACTCTAATCCTTTAGCTATGAAGTTTCCTTCATGGTGTAGGAGTACATAAGTTTTAGAATCAGTAAAGCAAATGGAAATGTAAAATGTCCTTTAAGAGTTCCAGAAAAGTATTTTTCCTGATGTGTACTGTACAATTAACATATTTATTAACATCCAGTCACTATATATAGATCTCTGGCAAAGAATCCTTCTGGAGATGTTAAACTGAAAACCATTTTGGTAATAAACCCGAATTCATTAATATCAGGGAAAATTATATTTATACGTTTTATTTTATTTTCCTTTAGCTTACTTGTCACAAATTTTCCCTACCTTATGACTTGCCTCAAACTGGAATTCTGGTATTTTACTACCTTTTAGAAATCTCTAAATTACCAATAAAACACAGATTATCAACCCCAGAATTGTGATTTTAAAATAACATCCTCTTACGACACTGAAACTTAGACTAGTATTATATATTGCTTAAGAGTTACCGCCTGAAAGCCTCCTTGTTGTTAAACTCAGCATATGAATGCACTACATTCCCCCCACACCCAGCATGGGAAATGACTTCCAAGGATGAGCCTCCCTGGTGCCAAGGGATTATTACCAAGCATCAACTAGCAATGCATTTGGAAAATGACCTTGACTAAAAGGAGGAAATATTAAATACAAATGAGTTTTTATGGCTAAGAGATTTCAAAGTGAGTCTGGAATTCATTCCAGAGGTTACACTTATGCATGTCTCAGCAGAATCTCATTGACTGCCACAGTAAACAATGCCACAAACAGAGGGGCTCCTGAGGGCTCTAGAGACATTTAAACATTTTAGGCAGGGCAGACTAGGAGTTAGACTCATTTATAATTTCTCTAAACATGGTTTTTCTGCCCCTTTTATTTGAATCTATAATTAGCCTTATGCTCATTAAATATATGTCCCAGCAACTTAAATCTTGGTAACTATAAGCCTCAAATTTTTCATCTTAAGTTTAAAGAGTTACAAGGAACATCTTTTCTTGTGTATTGTAAATATTAACATTTAAAATAAAATGGTTAAATATTTTTAAGGTTAAATATTTTTTAAATTAAAAAAAGACAACTTGCAGCTAATGCAATTTTTTCCTGAGGTAAAAAGTTCAGTGTGCTATAGACAAAGTTTATTTCAAACCTTGCTGCTTACTTCTTGTTTTTGTTTTGTTTTTCATCTCTCTTCAAGAAAAACTTCTGTCTATAATTCACTTGGATAAAGGCTTAGATTATTTTTTTAAGTTTCTTTTGCTTCTATGGGCTTTAAAACAGCATTTACAACAGAAAGTACAGTTTCTCTTGTTAACATTACTGATATTTGGTTTTTACTGAATTTCTCAGACTTTTAGGTATTTAGGTTAAGTAAGCTATTCTAGAGTATCATCCTGTGAATTCTATGTTATTCCTTAAAGTGCTAAGCTTAGTTTTCAGTATATTTTTGTCAAAACTCATAAAAAGAGTAAAAAGGCCAAGTGAAGGAATCCCAGAAAAGATATTGTTAGAAAATATTAAGAAAATTTCCTAAGTGAAGCCTATTATGTCTCTCTTTTTATTAATATTTTCTATAAAAGACTACACATTCTCTAGTGTTTTATATGAAAATATGTTTAGATATTTCAGATTACCTTCTTAAATAAAATAGTACCATAAAGATTCTGCTTTTTAATTTAATCATAATTCTTTAACAATTTATTATACAAACTTCCATTTTAATCTCACAGCAAATAAATTCAAAAATATTTAACTTATTTCTCCTGTTAATTTTCTAGCATATTTTAAAGTATTGGTAGAAAAGTAAACAAACAAAAATAAATCTCCAAACTTCAAGAGACCCATACAATGTCCTCCTAAATATATACATAAAATGTCATCTTTTCAAGTAGGGGGGAAAAAGTCTTAGCAGCAGATAAAAATAAAAATAGTAAGCCATAGCAACTTTCTCTAAGCCAGAAACATGCATCATTGCATGTTTATTTTAGTAACACTGCCTTCATTAATAATATAATTTATTAAACACCTAGTGTATGAGATATAGTTCTGGATATTTATGTTATTTCATCAAAATTTATTAAGTGCTTTTATTAGACACTGTGTTAGTTGCTAAATATAAAACTGAACAAAACTGACATGATTTTCAACTTGTTACTAATAAAAATATAATTGGCAATAACAATGTACATGCACACAAGCAATATATAGTGATAAGCTTCAAAATAAACTATTCAAGACATTATATGAGCAGGTAAGTTTGGCATTTAGCATGTACATATCAGAAAAGTTCTGAAAGTTATCAGGCAAAGTGAGAAAACAAGGGTTGCATGGAAGGAGACAAGGAAGGAAAATGTTCTGGAAGGAGAAAGTATATTAAATTCATAAAAGGTGTGGCTATGTAAGGGTAAACAAATAGAAAAGGAGAAAATAATCCTGGTACAAAAAGGGAAAAAGACCTCCCCACTTATCTCTAACGTTAACATTCTTTAGAAAACTTGTAATAATAAATTCTGTCCCTGCCTCTTTGGGATATATGTGAATCTAGGAAGAAACAGAATAAGTCTTTTGTCAGCTTTTAAACCAGCAATGTCTTTCTCCAGGACATCTCTCTGAAATATGATCATTAAGGAAGTTAGTGCCCTTATCTGCCCATATCCATGGAAGGATAGCTTAGGCTTCTGGCTCCAAGCTGTAACTATCTATCTGTCATAGAGATATGAGAAGTTTTATCATTCCTTTAGATAGAGGCAAAGAGCAAACACAAAGACCACCCCAATTATTAAGTGAATTTAAGATGAACTAGGGTGCTATCAAGTTCTCTTATTTAAGAACCAATTATCTTCTATCTTGAACACATATATGTAATGGGTTGTATCTGCTTGTCTATATAAAAGGGTGAGGTCTCTTTCTTTAGCAGATCCCTG
>JAQZBX010009740.1:26960-45646 GCA_029593785.1 Cabassous unicinctus
TAAAGAAGCTTTAGTTTACATAGATGTTACATCAAATTTATAGGGATTCCCAGATACCCTATGCCCTCCCCTCCCACAATTTCCCCATTATCAAAATCTTTCATTAGTGTGCTACATTTGTTACAATTGATGAACATATATTGAAATATTGTTACTAATCATGGTCTATAGTTTACATTACAGTTTTAATTTTGAACTGCACAATTTTATAGGTTTTGACAAATGTATAAGGACCTGTATCCATCATTGCAATATCATACAGAACAATTCCAATGTCCCAAAAATGCCCCATGTTACAACAATTCTTAGCTTCTCCCTTAACTCAGAACCCTCTGGTGACCACTGCTTTTATATCAATGTTACAACATCTACCATTACTAGAATAATAATAAGTCTACTTTTACCCATAGTTGCATTCCCCCCTTATGTTTGCTCATTACCCATCCTTGAGGATTTTGTGATGATGATGCCCACTCGGCTTCATATTGAGAGGGAGAATAGATCCCATGGAGCAGATGGTTGGAAATGTCTTGCTTGCAGTTGTAGATATTCCCTGTATTTTTGGGATGGGAATGGTCTATCATCATCCTTTTGTTAGTTATCCTGGGTGAGTCCAATGAACTGGAAAATAGGTGTTAGCTGTAATTCTGCTGAGATTCAGGGTTCAACTGGCATATGAACTGGCCGAAGATTTAAGTCTCTGGGACATATATTTAATGGGTATAATGTTAATTATGGGTTCAAATAAAAGGGGCAGAAAATCATGTATAGGAAAATTATAAATGAGTCTAAGTGTGATACATTGGGGATATAGGTTATCATATATTCCAATGTAAGGCCCACCAATTGAATTTCAATTTCCCGGGGTTGTCTGTGCTGCCAATAGTGTCTAGACATCTCTAGAGCCCTCAGGAGCACCCCTCCTTGAGGCACCATTTACTGTGGCAATCAGTGAAATCCTCCTGGGGTTGCATATGTATAAACTATGGAATGACCTCTTAATTTACTTTGAAATCTCTTAGCCATAAAAACGCATTTGTATTTAGTAGTTCCCCCTTTCAGTTAAGGTCTTTTTCCAAATGCATTGTTAGTTGGTGCTGGGTAATAATTCCTCAGTGCCAGGGAGGCCCACTCCTGGGAGTCATGTCCCATGCTGGGGGAAACGTAGTGAGTTTATGTGCTGAGTCTGGCTTAGAGAAGGATCACATTTGAGCAACAAGGAGGGTTTCAGGAGGTAATTCTTAGGCAATATATATTATTAGGCTATGGCTCAATTTCACAAGAACAAGGTTCATAAGTGCAAGCATCAATATCATGGGCCTGGTGTATTGGTCTGCTCTCCTTCTCTAGGTATTGCCCATGTTCTCTAGAGATTCTTTCCACTCTATTAGAAATTATAGCAGGACTCCCCTGGATGGGAATTCAATATTTCATCAGATATTGTGTGGACT
The DNA here is from genome assembly GCA_029593785.1 of Cabassous unicinctus. Taxonomy (NCBI): domain Eukaryota; kingdom Metazoa; phylum Chordata; class Mammalia; order Cingulata; family Chlamyphoridae; genus Cabassous; species Cabassous unicinctus. The sequence continues at coordinate 28,412 of JAQZBX010009740.1, forward strand.
TCCATCTACCAAAACAACACCCCATGAGCACATGAACACATTCCATACAAGCATGCCCTAGGTGCACACTTCCCCACACATCCCCACATGCCCAACACCCCACACCACTGATCATCCCCTGCCACAGTTGCAATTGTTCTGCAATCCAAAACCTCCCCAAAAACAAAGCCAAAAAATTAAAATAAAATAATATATTTTGCATGTGCTTTTAATCACTGTAAGATCTGTTATCTTTTATGTATACTGACAGTTTCTTCTGTATGTTCTCCCAGTGTCTTATTTTATTCACTTTATTTTCAAAGAAGATTTAGGTTACAGAAAAGTCACATAGAAAATATAGGGGATTCCCATATGCCCCACTGTGGCAGTTTGATATTGTTTATGAATTCCAAAAATAGATATTGGATTATGTTTGTAAACTGGTCTGTCCCTCTCGGCATATTAGATTATATTGGATTCAGAGGTTTCAGTTTTACTTAATTAAATAATGATTAAAGCTTTGATTGGGCCACATCAGAGGGCATTGCATCCCCACACCCTTGGTGAGCAGGGACTCACAGAGAAACCATACCACAGAGAAGGGAGGTTGAGTTTTGAGGTGCAGCCCGGGAAATAAGCACACAGAGGAGCAGAGAAGCTGAGCCAGGAGACAATCAAGCCCCATGGAGAGAGAGAAAGAGCTAGCTGCCTGATATACTACAGCTGGCCTTGTGGAGAGAGCAGGGCAGCTGAACCTGAAGAGAAACAAGCCCAGGGAAGAGAAGTACCCAGGAAGCCTGAACTCTTGGCAGATGTCAGCAGCCATATTGCTCCAACACATGGCAACAAGACTTTGGTGAGGGAAGCAACTTATGCTTTATGGCCTGGTATCTGTAAGCTTCTACACCAAATAAATATCCTTTACAAAGGCCAAGAGATTTCTAGTACTTTGCAATCAGCACCCCTTTTGGCTGACTAGTACACCACCCTTTCTCTTTCTTACATTTTCTCCTATTAGTAACATCTTACATGTGTGTGTTACCTTTGTTACAATTAATGAACAAATATTGAGGCATTGCTACTAAACATGGTCAATGGTTTACATTATGGTTTACATTTTGCACCTAATACTTTTTATATTTTGACAAAATGTATCATGGCCTGTATCTGTCATTGCAATAAATTGCAGAACAATTCCAACACCTAAAAATGCCTTATATTCCATCTATTATTCCTTCCCCCTGCCCTCAGAACCTATGATAACCACTAAGTTTCAAGAGAAAGCCCATGGAAATGAAATCTAAAATTCTGAAAACATATAGGGAAAGATGATCTGAAAAACAATAGGAAAAAGTAGAGGTAGGAGCTATTTCCATTGAGTGTAGAGGACTAATACAGATTGAAGTAAGATTGGAAATCAAATATTTGAAGACTAAGACGTTGATAGAGGTAAAGACTATGTGTGGCAACACTTTCATGAAGTTTTCTTATAAAATGGAGAAAAGAGATAAGAAGGCACAGGAGGGGCAAATGGTGACTGAGAAGGTTTTATCTCAGAGAGAAGATATCTGTGAAAGTTTAAATCCTAAGGAGAAAGCAAAACAGAACACCAGAATGGTAGCATTTAAAGATACAAGAAACAGAGAGGATTAACCATGGTTAAGTAAATTCATTAAGCATCTAAATCAAAGAGTTAAACGGGGAGAAAATGATTTAAAATGACAAAATATGCAAAATAAAATCAGAAAATATTGCTTGAAAAATCCGAAATAATTGAATTCATTATTTCCCTAAAACTGCAAAAGGTCTTTTTAAAAATAAAATCTTCACAACCTAATAATAGAGAAAGAGAGAGAGAAAATAGGTGCAAATACTTTAAATTGGAATGAACAGGGAATAATACTCCCTGAAAGGGGAAATTAAAAGTACCATAAAACATTTTACAAAGCCTTATGAAAGTAAATTTTAATGTCTCAATGGAAGAAATGGTTTCCTGGGAAAATGTAAGTTATAAAAATATATCTCAGGAGGAACTGAAAACCTCAAGTCATACTTACAGTGGAAGAATTTGGGACAATCATTAAGGTACTAATTTCCAGCCCTAGTCCAAAGGGATATGTTGATATATTCATGTGTGAATTATTTCAGTCTTTCCTGGAAAAGACACTACTGATATTATATTAATTGTACCAAAGCTAAGGAAAGTGTGGAAAATTCTAATTTATTTATATAATTAATGTCAAAATTGATAACAAGCCCTTGAAAGCTAATTCAGAAATTTAAAAAAATAATTTCACTTATAAAATATTGATTCATAGATATTAACTAAAATGCTAATAAATGGGAATCAACAATATGTTAAAATAACATAAACCATTACCATTACTGAGTGATCTTTGTTGATACCAAAAGTTGGATCAATATTTGGATGTGTGTGCTATAGCACACTGATCAAAGGAGATAAATTATATTATCATATATTCAGTAGCCCAAATATTAATAATAATTCATAAAATTAAACGTTAATTAATCAACACACACAAACATACATTAGTGAAGTAAAAATAGATGGATGCTTCCTGAATGAATGTTTTCAATTGTGTTCTTTTACTGACTAATGCTATATATAGCAAGTTTTCATGTGCTTAGGGATTAGTCCTTATTTTCTTTAGCAAAGTGTTTACTCACTTGCCTGTTTTTTTTTTTTTTAATATGGATTGTTTATCTATTTAACATAAAGTTTTAAATGCTTTAATATATCCAGAATAAAATTCCTTTTTAGATTTCTATATTGTAAATAATTTCTCTAATCTCTGAATTTCCTTTACATAATTTCATGGTATCCTTTGAAGAATGCATGTTTTTGTTTGTTTATTGTTTTTTCTTGCAACAAGACTTTGATGAAGTAAATCAAAGAAGACCTATATAAATAAAGAGACAGATCATTCTTAGAGGTCAGATGATTCAGTAATTTAAAACAATAAGCCAGGGGTCCTCATACTGTGTAGACATAAAAATCACCTATAGAATTTGCTATTACAAATATTGGTGGCTTTTACCCCTGTGTTTCCTCTTCCGTAGGCTGATGGGGGAGGGGTAAAAATTTGATGCTAGGAACCACAGTTTAAGAACCATTGGTCTAAGCCACATGAGCAAAAATTTTAAAAGTGCAAGACAGATGATATTATATGTTTCCAGCCTTCCATTTAAGCATACAAATATTTACTGGCAATTCTTCAGGCTCACTCTTGTTAGGCCCCTTCATCTAATATTCTCAACCTTAGCTTTCAATGTAATAGTGTTAGTAGAAACATATGGAGAACAGTTAACCTACCAGAGCTCCAGAAAAATTCAGGAAGCATCATTCTAAATTTGTATTCCCTGAAACTCATTAGGAGATTATATTGTTCATCCTAATACTACCTCACTCACACTTTCTCAAACACACACCCAGACAAACCTACACACAATTATAATATAATGCTGGTGAGAAAGGCAGGGTTTAGAGATCAGTTCTATAAACTTTCTTGCTCTCAAATCAATATTTGAATATGGAATGAAATTATATATAATCAATCCAGATGCATACAAAGATGGAGAAATGTGGGGTCATTTAACTGGAGTGATAAATATAAAAACACATGCTAAGATGTCATATTTAAATCATCAATAATGTAAGGGATAAAATGTTCCAAATACAAAGATTGCCAGATTTATTTTTTTAAAAAGAAGCCCAAGTACATACGGCTTAAAAACAGTTTTATTATATAAGTATTCAGAAATTTTGAGATTAAAATGATGATAAAAGAAGTTCTATGCAAACACTAATCAAAAATATGGTACAGTTAGATTAACACTGAAGAAATGAGAAATATTAGCAGAAAAGCGGGCAATTTCACAGAATAATTATAATCTGTAGTACAACAATATTTATTTTTCAAATGTTTTTGTTCCTAATAGCATAACCTTAAAGATATGAAACAAAAATGATGGAATTGCAGGAAGAATAGACAAATTCATAATCGTAAAGTTTTAACACACCTCACTTAGAAACTAATTGAATGAGCAAACCTAAAAGATATTCTAGATTTGGTCAACATACATAACAAACTGTTGCATCCAACAAATGAACAATATACATTCTTTTATAGTATAAAGTTGACCACATGCTGGGCACAAAGCAAATCTTAATAGTTTTCAAAGTATTGAAATCCCACTGAATATTACCTCTAACCACAGTGGAATTAAATTGGCATTAAAACAGCAATATAATTAGAGAATAAAATTATATTTCAAAATAAACACATTTCCTTTAAATAACACCTAGTTCAAAGAAGAAATTATAAAATTGGGAAAATGCAATAATTTGTACCTAAATTTACTTTAAGGTAAATATTTAAGAAAAAGCAAATGTTCATCAGAAGAAAAAGAGAAAACAAGAAAGACAGAACTTGTTTTTTGCTAAGAATAAATGAAATAATTTTTGATGAACCAGATCAAATTTTAAAGGGGGAAAAATAAGAGGCAACAAGGATCAATGTCAAAAATTAAGAGAAAACAGCTCTATGTATTCTCAACGTTTAAAATAAAATGACAGTTTAGTTTCACATATATTTGTCAATATATGTGAAAATTTAACAGAAAGTAAAATTTTCTGGAAAATCCTAAATAATTGAAAGAGATGAAACAAACAAAAAAGAAAATGTAAGTAGTTCTATGTTGGTTAAGTAAATTAAGTTTATATTGAAAATTTTCCCACTAAGAAAAAGGTTTCACAAGTGAATTTTATTAAGCATGTAAAAAAATATTAATTTTACACAAACTCTTCCAGATATTAGAAAATGAAATGACACTTTTTAATCTCACTTTATAAGGTCATCTTGACATGAAAATTATAGGCCAATTTTACTCACAAGCATGATGCAAAAATCTTAGACAAAATATTAATAAATTAATCACCAGTATATTCAAATATAATAAACCATCATCTAGATGTTTTTATTCATGAATTAACATTTTTTATTACTCACAAATTAATCAAGTTGATTAATCAAATAAATTCATCATAGTAACAGAGTACAGGAAATGTCACAAAATCATCCCTATAGTTGCAGAAAAAGTATTTAATGTAAATCAAAAGCTATTGATTATAATTTTCAGTAAGCCAGAAAAGCAAGGGAGCTCTGACAACCTAGAGCCAACATTATATTTAATGTTAATATGATGAAAATATGCTCTCTGAGACAGGACAAAGATATATTCTATCATGACTTCTGTTCAACACTGAACTGGAAAACCTACCCAGTTAAAAAAAAACAAGAAAAACAAGGAAGGCTGTAACTATCATTTTTCACAGCTGACAATATTGAGTACTTAGAAAATGCAAAAGATTCTTATTATTGATTTCAATAAATTTTAAGCAATTTTTAAAGAATGCCTGATAGAAGTTGTGGCAGTTTGATATTATTGATGAATTCCAAAATGAAATATTGATTAAATTTTTAAACTGGTCTGTTCCTCTGGGCGCTTTGATTGTATTAAATTCAGAGGTTTCATTTTTACTTGATTAAATTAAGATTATGGCTTTGATTTGGCCATTTCAGTAGGATGTTGAGTCCCCACACCCCTTGAAGAATGGACACTCACACAGAAGCAGATAAGCAGGAAGAGACAGTTTTAGTTTTGATGCTGGAACCTTGGGGAAAGACCTAAGCCATTCACCTGATAGTTTACAGCTGCCTTGTGGAGAGAGCAGAGCAGCTGAACCTGGAAAGAGAAAAGTCCCGGGATGAGAGAAGAGCCTTATGCCAGCCCACAGCTGAGATCAGAAGACTTAAGAGGAAGAGGAAGGCTGAACCCTCACACAGACTGGCAACTATCTTGCTCCAACACATGGCAACAGACTTTGGTGAAGGAAGTAAATTACTCTTTACGGCTTTGTGACTGTAAGCTTCTATCCCAAATAAATACCCTTTATAAATGCTAACATACTTCTGATACTTTGCATCAGCACCCCTTTGGCTAATACAGAAGGTTTATATCACAAACCTCTGTGTATGTGTGTGTGTGTGTGTGTGTGTGTGTGTATGTACATGTATATATATAAATACCTGAGATATAGTATGGAAGTATTCAATCTTTGGAACATTTTTCAATCATGTTGAAACTATGCTTTTTTTCCCATCGGTTAAAAGTGCTGTGTCACACAGTGGGCTCATGTGTATTTATATCCATTAATTAAAAAAAAATTTTTTTAATTTATTGAAGTATATTGCTCATACATAAATATACATTAACAATAAATGTATAGCAATAGTTGTGACCTTACAAAACAAACATACATAACATCATAAGCATACTCATACATCACCCTACCACAAATACCTTGCATTGTTGTTAACCATTTTTAATTAATGATTAAAGAGCATCCTCAAAATATTACTACTAATCAAAGTATTTTCCCCCAACCCACCCTATTATTATTATTATATCATTTATACATGAACATACATAAACAATAAGTGTATAGTAAAAGTTGTGAACTTTCAAAGCAAACATTCATAACTTCATACAGGGGTCCCATACATTATGCCTCCACCGTCACTTTGCCTTGTAAGATATTTGTTACAAGTTATGAAAGAATATTGTCAAACTCTTATTGCTGATTATAGTCCTTATCTTACCTTTGCTATAATTTTCCCTCAACCCACCCTATTATCATTTTAAAAATATATCTTTATGACAGAAGTTTTAAACTTACAAAACAATTGTTCTCATGTGGAGAATTCTCAAACAACACCCCTCTATCAACACACCACACCACGGTGGAACATTTGCCACAGATTATGAAATAATATCATCCAACCATTACTAGGTCCATAGCGTACATTTGGCACACACTCTCCATACTCCCCCATTATCAACACAGTACATCTTTGGCATAGTTGCAAGAATATTACATTATTATTGTTAACCACAGTCCATAGGTAACTCCAGTTGTATTTTTCCCATGCCTCTCCACATTCCCACCACCCTGCAACAATGATGTACATCTACTCTAGCTCACAAAGGACATTCTTGCATCTGTACCATCAACCACAATTCTCATCTACTTCTAGGATTACTGTGCTATTCAGTCCCTATTAGTCTCTAATTTTCTGTCAATTGGCTTTTACATCCTAGACTACAATTTTCAGCCACATCCCTATTTATAAACCAGCTATAATGTGTTACCATCAACTCTGTACATTTCCACACATTTACAGTAAAGCTAATTAAAACTTCTACATACAATATCAGTAGTCCATTTCAGTCTGCCTCTTATCTCCTTTAAGAATCCACCACCTACCACTAGGTCTTGAAGATATTTTCCTACATTTTTTTCCAGAAGCTTTATGGTTCTTGATTTTATATTTAAGTTTTTTATTCATTTTGAGTTAATTTTTGTATAAGGTGTTCTCTTTTTACACCAGATGGTTTAGAGATAGGGGTTCTCTTTCCTTCTTTTGCTATGGATATCCAGTTTTCTCAGCACTATTTGTTGGATAGACTGCTCTGCCTGAGCTGGGTGGGTTTGACATGCTAGTCAAAAATCACTTGACCACAGAAGTGAGGGTCTGTTTCTAAACCATCAATTCAGTTCTATTGGTCTGTGTTTCTGTCTTTATGCCAGTACCATGCTGTTTTTGCCACAGTAGCTTGGTAGTATGATTTAAAGTTCAAAAATGAGAGTCCTCCAATTTTGCTTTTCCTTTTTTCTGGCTACTCAGGACTCCTTACCCTTCCAAATAGATTTGATAATCATGTTTTCCATTTATTTTAAAAATGCTGGTGGAATATTTTTTGGGATTGCATAGAATCTGTATATCAATTTCAGAATTTACATCTTAATGATATTTAGTCTTCCAATCTGTAAGCATGGAATGTTCTTCCAATTATTTAGGACATTTTAAAATTTCTTTTAATGATTAGTTGTTTTTTCTGAATACAAGTGCTTTACATCTTTGGTTAAGTTTATTCCTAAATATTTGGCTTTTATCCATCATATTTTATTTTCACCCCTCTTTTGACAACTTTAATTATTTTTATTGATATAATATTCATTTCTAGACTCTCTTCCAGTCCTCTCTCTCCTGTCTTTACTTTTCAGGCTGTAGCACATCCTTTAGTATTTCCTGCAAAGTGTGTCTCTTGGTTACAATCTCTCTCAGTTTCTGTTTATCTGTGACTCTTCTAAACTTGCCCTTATTTTCGAAAGACAATCTTGCTGGTGAAAGATCCTTGGCTGGAAGTTTTTCTCTTTCAGTATCTTAAATATATCATACCACTGTCTTCTTGCTTCCATGGTTTCTGGTGAGAAACCAGCACCTAATCTTATTGGGTATCCCTTATATGTTATGCATTGCTTTTTTCTTGCTGTTTTCAGAATTCTCTCTTTGTCTTTGGCATTTGTCATTCTGATTAGGAAGTGTCAGATTTTTTTAGATTGGAGTATGTCATGCTTCTTGGACATGGACATCTATGTCCTTCAATAAGGTTGGGAAATTTTCTACCATTATTTCTTCAGATATTCCTTCTGCCCTCTTTCCCTTTTCTTCTCCTTCTGGGACACCAATGGCACATATGTTTGCACGTCTCTTGCTGTCGTTTAGTTCCCCGAGCCCTTGTTCAAGTTTTCCAATCTTTTCTTCATCTGTTCTTTTGTATGTTCACTTTCAAAGGCCATTTCTTTAAGCTCACCAATCTTTTCTTCTGCCTTCTCAAATCTATTATATGATTCCACTGTATTTTTAATTTCATTTATTGCAACTTTCATTCCCATATGATCTGTTATTTTTCTTTGTATGCTTTCAAATTCTTTGTGCTCATCCAATATCTTCTTAATATCCTTAATTTCTTTAGCCATCTCATTGAATTTATTAAGGAGATTTGTTTGAACATTTATGATTAGTTGTCTCAACTCCTTTATGTCCTTTGGAGGCTTATCTTCTTACTTTAACTGGGCCATATCTTTCTGTTTCTTGGTGTGGATTGTAATTTATTGTTGGTGTCTTGGCATCTGGCTTGCTAGAGTATTTATTCTGGGTGGCAGTTTTCTCTTTAGTTTAGGGCTTCCTGCCCTTTCTTTCTGGTTGGTGGTGTAGTAGGAGCCAAGGATGTAATTGGTGCTGTAAGCTTTGGAGGCTCAAGCTGCCCTCAGTGCCCCAAGGACTGATGAAGCTTCTCCCAAATTTCTCCTTTGCTGGGAGTAGGGACAGAGCCAGAGCTGTGTAATAATCCAAGTCATGCAGGCCTCGACGGTAGTTGCCCAGAGAGACTGAGGAAGCTTCATGCCCCTTTTTCCCCTGTCTGGGGCAGGGATGGAGCTTCAGGTGTGGGCAGCAATCTGTGCATGCAGGTCCAAGGTGACTTCTGTTGCCCCAGTAGACTTTAGATTATCCAGTCTGTGTCAGCCAGATGTACCTGCAGTTACCTGGATAGGCTGTTGCAGGGCCCACCAGCTTCCTCTCTGCTTGAGGTGGGGCTGAAGCCTAGGCTAGGGCTGTAGGCAAATCTGGGTGAAAGAAATTAGTCTCTATCATCACCATGATTTTCAGTCAGTCAAGCTTCCCCTCATGCTGGGGGTGGAGTCAAAATGGCAGCTATCAGCCTCCTTCCGGCTTGGACAGGTTCAATATTCAGCTGTTCTTAAGATTATATTTTAGCCAGCCAAACTGACTAATCAGTAGCTGAAATCGGTTGCCAATCGTCTCTTCCTCCCCTGTTTTTGGGAAATGGTCCTTCCAATTCCTGCCACAGAACAGTTTCTGGGTGGCTGGGTCACCAAAGTAGGATGAACACTGGCCTCCTTGGCATGGCCTGTAATTTCCCAGAGAGGCTGGCGCAGCTCTCCCCAGCTTCCTCCCTGCCCAAGGTGGGCCTGGGGATTAGGGTAGAGGTGCAATCTGATCTAGATGGAAAGAAACCTTTCCCTACCATCACTGTGATTTTCAGTCAGCCCTGCTTCTCCTAGTGTCAGGCGAGGAGTTAAGATGGCAGCTACTGGCCTCTTTCTGACTTGGACAGGTTAAAACTTTAGCTGTTCTTAGGATTATATTTAGCCCGCTGAATTTACTAATCAGTAGCAGAAGTTGGTGCCCAACCGTCTCTTCCTCCCCCGTTTTGGGGAAGTGAAGCTTCCAATTCCAGTGTGGAACAGCTCCTGAGGCGGCTTGTGCTTCCAGTAGAGGATGGGCACTGGCCTCCTGCTCTGCTTAAGAATCTTCTCTGCAGATGGGCAGTTTCCTCCTTCCACTCTTTCAAGGATGCTGCATGATGCACTTCTGGTCTCTGGGAGCCCCCAAACAAATCCTTTAGTTAGCTCTGGGTGAATACTAACTGCCATATAGCAGGAGCTGATTCTAGGAGCACCGTACTCTGCCATCTTGCTGGTTCACCTTTATCCATAAATTTTTGTATGAATTTTTGCCAATCCATTCTATTTCTCCTAGACTTAAGTCAGCAGTGACTTCCTTAGCCCTCATAATATGGTAATACAGAAGTCATTATCTTCTTGGCAAAAGCATGACACTTTCACATTAATAGATTGTAGGTAACATGAAGAAAATTAATGTTGAGAGGACATATGGCTGGGAACTAGGCAATAGAAAGAAGGTAGATGTTCATCATACAGACAGAGGAGCAAAAGTAGAATTATTAAAGAACAATAGTTTAAACTGAGCAGCAATCCACACCTGTCAAAATATTATTGCATGTAAACTCTATATGAGTTACAACTCATATGGACATGTGAGATATGTAGCATTAGGCCCAGTATTTACAAAAGAGGAAATTTAGGTCCTAGTGGCAAAATATACAGGTTATCTAGGATATAAGTGCCAAGCCTAGTCATGAGCAGCATTTTTTTTAACCTATTGACTTTTCTAAGTATTCTTAAAAAACTTAACACATTGGGTCAAAGCACAAGTGGATCTGAGATTTCAAGCCAACCTAGAATTGATAGGTGAGATGAGACACATGAATTAGTTTATTAAGAAAGGTACAGGGAGAGGCAATTCCAAGGAATTAGACAGATTTTAGGAGTGAAAGTTTATGTTAAACATGTGGGATCCAAAATGTCTTTGAATATTTATAAAGCAAATCATCAAATATAGATATCTGCACTTTGATATTTTGCCAAAAGCCAAAGAATAATGACATACAGAGTATTTTAATATCAATTTAAGTAAAATATATATAATCTGAGTGTACCTAAAAGCTCTTCAAATTTATTTAAAAAGCCAGGAAATAGAGTAAAAACATGTCTTAAATATTAACATATGTACAGTAATATTCAAATGTACTTGTCAAGGTCACAAGTCTGGAATAGGACTGCGTGGTGTCGATTCCCATTTGCTCCATTTATTAATTTTCTTACCCACACCTTTGTTTGCTCATCTGTATAATGAAGATGAGAATAGACCTACTTCATAGAGGGTCATGGGAAAACTAAATGATTTAATAATTGAGAGCAATAAGAACAGTGATTGAAGCAGAGTAAAGGCTTTCCAAACATCAACTTATCATTCCAATGTTGAATGAAATAGCAGTTAAAGTCCTCGTTTCTTATTCATGTTGGAAAGCTTACTTCATTTTCACGATCTAAGTTGAATTGACACTGTATTGTTGTTTAAACAATCAATTTGGATTCAAGTTAAAACAGTAGGAATCTATAAAAATTAATGTATAAAGACAAAACCTATTTTCTAAGTGATATGAAACTTGCTGAAATGGTTTAATTCTAAAGGATGCATTATAGCATTTGTTGGTGTCTTTTATTTCAAATTTGAGTTATTTTGTTTGATTAATTATAATCATTAGTTTAATAACATTAATAAATAGTTATTAATTGTGATAGTATTTATATTTCTTGATGTGAATAAAAGAATGAATACTTGAATGTGTAGCTACTCTTGAACCTTATGATATTTTATAAATATGGACTTTTTTAATTGAAGCTTTGATTTTGTACCATCAGGAAAAAAATGTGAGATTAAAGTCAAAGCTATTAGTTTATACCACTGTAATAGCAATAAAGAGAAATTTCAAGTATTATGTATGTATATGTAAATACATATAAACACATCTATAAGTCCTTAAAATATCTAATTATGAAAGTAATGTATAGTCATTAATAAATAGTAAACTTGGGAGCAAAGTTTTATTTATCTTTTCAGTTTTTATTAAACAAATAAATAAATAAGTATATACATATGAATAATTACCCAACCCAAAATAAATAGGGCTATTCTGAGAATCTGTGATGTATGTGTATATTCACATGTTTACCTTATTCTACCTTATTTACCAGAGTGGATGGAACCCTTTGGAAGTCTCCTTGAAAGGTAAAAGACGCTCCCCTTCTTCACCTATCTGTCTCCTGGAATGAGATTTTAATGGTTGGATCTTTCAGTTATCTCTGACCATAAGGTTAAAGGTCACACATGGTATACTGAGCTATCTGAACTTAGTTCCACTCTTCATACTTTATTTTTGCTGCTCAGAATTGAAGGGGGGCTGTCCGCTGCCCACAGCAATTCTGAAGCTGTCATGTCAGTCCTGTTAAATATCAAAGTGTATTAAAATATATATGCTGTATTATGCATAATATATGTCTATTGCATATGATTTATATATATTTATATATATGGATATATAGGCATTTATATATATGTCTTTTCATCCCAAACATATCAGTTGTGATATAGTATTGAAGAAAGTAAAGTCTAACCATAAAAGATATTTTATTCCTCTTCCATCATATTTTTTTACATTTACCAGTATATGAATTAATGGGCTCATTATTTTTAAGCTGCATTTTCTTCTAAATATTATTTCACCCTTCAAGGGAGTTCTGTACTAATATTACTCTCACTCAGATTCCATTCTTAATCATTTTGATTTCAGCCATATAATTTGGTATAGCTTTCATCCATTAGAAAGTTATGAAAATATAATTATGCATGCATAGTCATCACTATTTTAATGTTTTTTTGCAATTGTGCTAATACGTATTTATGGATTTTGAGTTTGTTTTTACTCCTATGTAAAAAAGCTCACGAGCTTGAAAAAAAGAACAGAAAACTTCTCGGTTCTCTAAAAGTGCTGACATACACAAGACTCAAAAGAGCCTTCCTTTATTAGAGGATTTGAACCAACAATGAATGTGGTTTTCCTCAAATATCACTAAAATTATAACCTTGTAACACATCCCTTCTTGATTTCTTTTCCTCCAAATTCAATTAAAATCTCTGCCCATATGAAAACTTGAAAGATACCTTATCTCAGTATTAAAAAGAGATTTCTAATAAGTTTAATGTCTCTAAAAATAGCAACTGCATTAAAGAGCCAACAACACTTACATTTTAATAATTATAATTCAGAGAATCAGGTTTGATTAAGTTATAATGGTCTATCATTAATCATTCGAACCATAGTGGATTTTGAGATTTATTAAGTTATTTGCATTGTTAAGTTATTTGCATTGTATATAACACAAGCCCAAGTGACTATTTCATCATTTAAACCCATAATAAACAAAAACACTCCTACTCAAATGCTAGGAAACTAATGGAGATAAAACAACCTCTCAAAAATTTTAGTGGGCACATATGTTTTCTAATCAAAATGATCACTATGTATCTTTAATAGTGATTTATTTTTCATTATCTCAAAGTTGTCATCACCCTTTAATTTTGGATTATAGATAAAGTCTTCTGATTATTATAAAGAACTGAGTAAACTCCTACTTGCAGTTCAATAATTGTAAACAATGCTAAACCCATGTAGAAGCTAATTATAAGGCAGCATGAATAGCCAGACTGATTATAAATAATATAAATGGTTCATGTTCTCTCAGCATGATTCTCTTAAACACTTACTATAAATAACCAAATCATTGTTTTGTTTTTTTTTATGTTACTGAGAAAATGCACTTATAGAATGACTTCCTGTGTTATAAAATTGCAAATAAACCATTCTAACTTTCTTCTGAAAAAAAGAAGGAAAAAAAAAGTAAAGCTACACAGTGTCTTTGGAATTTAAGCTCATTTTCTCCATTTATTGTTGAAACTTTAAAATTTATGGATGTCATATGTATTGTGTTATAAATTCAAAGAATATTTGAGTGACTAGAAATGGAATAGCATTTTAATATATATTTTGCTAAGAATTGGGGTATATAAAATTACAGTTTAGGAAGAAGAAATTTTAACAACTGAAATAATCTCATTGTAATTACAAAATTAAAATTCCTAATACCATTTGAAAAAAGTAACATTAAGCTGGAGAAAAAAAAAAATCATTGGTATCCAAGAAATGTAGGTTTATACACCAATCAGCTGTGTGATAAATAGCAAACTATTTTAATACTTTGGTCTTCAGTTTTAATTTTCTATACTATAAGAGAGTTGAGCTAAAATTATGTCAGAAGTAAAAGTTGTGCAAATGAAATCTGTTTTGTTTCCAAATTTTTTTAAAAAATCAATAAAACGAACTTAAATTAGAAATAAAATTAATAAATATTAATAAATTCATAGGTTAAGTTTTTCCAGATAGATTTTTTTTTTTGCCATAAAATTTAATGTCTTTAAAGCTTTAAGGAAATTATAACAATGAACCTGGAGAAATGAATACATGACAAAAGCATTTCCTTGGAAATAATATTTGAAGATTATATCTAGTATAAAAGAGAAATATTCACTGAAAAAAGTATAAAATTAAACATACTTTAAAATCCATGAATAAGTATTCTTTTGAGCAAATAAAATTAAAGATTTACTTAAGCAATTTTCTTTTTCTACACCCATTATTTCAGAATGTTAATCCATCCTTCAAATTAGTCACATTTCTATCTTGCTAATATCTACTTACTTTAGAAATTTTAGCTATTCTAAATAATTATGGTTGACTGCGTGGAATAAATAATTGAAAAATTTAAAATAAATTTTCTTAGATTATTCAATTTAAATATTGAAAGTTAAATATTCATTTTAATATGAAAATTGATGCTGACAGAAGTGTTTAGTTTCAATATTAAAAAGTGTTGAAGGAGGGGACATGGATTTTGTTTATGAAATATCTCCAGTCTTAAATTGTTATATATAGGGTAAACATTTTTAAAGAATCCATTGAAATATTTTAGCATATAGAATTTCAAACAAATCAATAAAAAACAAACAAAAATCTCCAAAGGCAGACAGGTAAATTAGAAGCACAAAATAAGAAGGTGGTAATTACATATCGATATTTTTATATCAGTAAATTACATAATATGTAAATATATTAATATGCTCTTTAAAAAGACAGAGAAATCCAGATTTATTCCTGCCCAGCCCCTCCACAAAAATTCTAGGCCATGACATTTAAAGAAATACAATAAAAAACAAAGATGACACAGGAAACCTTAGTTTTTGTGTCAATCAATGTGGTTTTAAGGTATAAGTTTACTAGTGTGCAAAGTAAACTCAACTAGATAGAAAAATCTTAGGTACTTTGTAAGATACTCATATGTAAATTGATAGATATAGGCCGTGATGTAAAAAGTAATTATTATTAGAAATATCCACCTACTTGAAAAACATCATCTTTTTTCTGCAAAATGAGAAAAGAGTTCATTGATATCAGGGTATTTATAATCAGATATTATTATAATAAAATATTTTCCTAATGAGAATATTTAGTTTTTTTGCATTCAACATATAATAATTTTTAAAACATACTAATTATTTTTATATAAATTGATCATGATCCATGAAAACAAGGCTTATCATTAATTGAAACTGAGTAGTCTGAATTGTAAAATATAACTTTTATCTAAAAGAGCACAGAAAAATCAAAGTTCAATTTCATACTTCTGTCATATAGAAAATCCAAGAGAAGCAGCATTCCTTATTATGTGAGTTACTCTTCTGAATATATTACAATAGTGATCACAAGTTTCATATTATTAGCTTATTGATTGCAGAAATCTTGTCTTTTATTTAACCCCTGCTACCTGGTATAGTAACTTCAATGAGTTATTGGTAAATGGTAGTTGTGCAATAAAATAACAGGGATTTTCTGTGTTCAAACAATAATTAAGCTTGATGTTCACCTTTTATGAGAAAAAGTATTAGAAATTCATATTTCACGGAAGTTCTACTTACACTTAGGATATAAAAGCCACAGGGGAACTTTGCTCCTTTATTAGAAATCACAAATAATCTACAATATTATAAATTATATTGAACACATCTATTAGGTTGGTGGAAAAGTAATTGCAGTTTCGGACCATGAATTTTAAATCATTATAACGAGGCTCAAAACAGATCTTTATTAATCAAAATAGGAACCATTACAATCAACACAGTTTTGCCAATGAGAAATAAGTTTCTTTATTCCTGTAGCATAAAAATCCGTACTTTGGGATTCGAAAAACTCTTGGAAAGCATTTTCTGCATCCTGCTGCTTGTGGAAGCATTTTCCCTATAAAAAGTTGTTGAGATGCTTCAGGAAGTGGTAGTCGGTTGACGAGAGGTCAGGTGAATATGGCAGATGAGGCAAAACTTCGTAGCCCAATTAGTTCAACTTTTGAAGCATTGGTTGTAAGATATGCGGTTGGTCTTTATCGTTGAGAAGAATTGGGCCCTTTCTGTTGACCAATGCCGGCTGCAGAGTTTGCAGTTTTTGGTGCATCTCATCGATTTGCTGATCATACTTCTCAGATGTAATGGTTTCGCCCAGATTCAGAAAGCTGCAGTGGATCAGACGGGCAGCAGACCATCAAACAGTGACCATGACCTTTTTGGTGCAAGTTTAGCTTTGGGAAGTGCTTTGGAGCTTCTTCTCGGTCTAGTCACTAAGCTGGTCATCACTGGTTGTCTTATAAAATCCACTTTTTGTCGCACGTCACAATCTGATAGAGAAATGTTTCGTTGTTGTTGCATAGAATAAGAGAAGAAGACACTTCAAGAAGATGATTTCTTTTATTTTCAGTCAGCTCATGAGGCACCCATTTATCGAGCTTTTTCACCTCTCCAATTTCCTCCAAATGCCAAATGACCATAGAATGATCAATGCAGAGGTCTTCGGCAACTTCTCATGTAGTTGTAAGAGGATCAGCTTCGATGACTGCTCTCAATTAGTCGTTGTCAACTTCCGATGGCCGGCCACTCCGCTCCTCATCTTCAAGGCTCTCGTATCCTTTGTAAAACTTCTTGAACCACCTCTGCACTGTAC
>JAQZBX010009741.1:0-45544 GCA_029593785.1 Cabassous unicinctus
ATCCCAGACTCCTCAGGCCTGGGGGAAGAACTAGGGACTAGAGTTGACTTACTGGTATTCTGTTGTAGACATATTGTGATTCAAGCAAAGGAAGAAATTACAACATTGAGGTTGAGCCAGTGGTCACTGGATGCTTTGGGGCAGGGAGAGAGAAAAGCAGTTGTAATACAGGTGCTTTTCAGGACTTAGGAATTATCCTGAGTGACATTACAACGACAGATATAGGCCATTTTACATCAGCATATAATATGCAGAACTGTGTGGGAGAGAGTGTGGTCTACAATGTGAACTATGGTCCATGCTTAGTGTCAAAGCCCCAGGATGTGTATAGCCATTGCAGGTGATGTGCCACACTAATGAAAAATGTCTGTGTGGGAGGTTATGGGATGTGTCAAGGTGCGGAACATGGTAATCCCTGTAATTTTTGTGTAATACTTATGTAATCTAAACATCTTTAAAAAAAAATAAAAGAATAGAAAAGGGAAGGAACTGAAGGCAACTAAACAGCAGGAATCTAACCAACTCAAAAGAGTCCAATGTGCTTAAGGGAAAGTGATTGCATAGCTTTCTGAAGAGGTAACTGTCTCAAAAATAAAGTTTAATTTAGTGGAGGTGTTTCCACCTTGATTATATGAGGTCCCTATTCTATTCCAGGTTCCTTTTAGAGTAGTGATCCATGGGGATATCAAACATCCAGCTGATACTTTAGGTCAGGGATTACATAGACATTATTTTTGTATTAGCTTCTCTTAGTCTCTTATTTTAACTAAAAAAAATGTTACTTTAAAAAAATTTTTATGTAGTTTGTTTGCTACAACTCAGTTCAAAACCTGCAGCGGGCAGGCTGTAGGGTAATTGATTAATGAACACTGGCAGCCTGAGAAGCTCCTCAGGGCCAAAGAGGAAAGGCTGTTTATCCTTAGTTTTTGTTTGATTGCTTGCTTGTGTGTTTTTCTTGTTTGTTTGTTTGTTTGTTTTCCTCTTTCTTCACATACCACCCTTTTAATTTTTTAATATCTTTAGTTAGGTGCTGCTGGTTTCTTTCTTGTTGCTGTGCATTTTCTTCCTTTATTTTCCCTTTTCTGTGCATGCCAATTTTGTCTACCAATTCTCTCATTTCCTTCCTTCATCTTTCTATCTTCAGTTATCTTTTGTTGTTCTTACATTTCACCTCTTTTGTTTAGTCTCCAGTTTTTCTGTTTTTTATTTCTTTCTCATCTACACAGATTTCTTTCTTTTTTTAAACTTTTTTCTTTTAGTCTTTCCTCTTCTCTTTCCTTCTCTCCTCCTCATAATGGCCTTTTAATTCTTTCTATGTATTTTTCTCTATTTGGTTTCCCATTTGCTTGTCGGTATTCCAAATTTTCATTCCTAATTCTCTACACTGTTAACATGAGTGAAATATTCACTTTCCTAGGTCTTATATGGTTCCTTTTCTAATGTTTACTATTATTATTACTATCATCCTTTTTCTTTTCTTACCTCTTTCACTTTCTCTTGCCCTAATCTTTTCCCTTCAAAGGAACATAGAAAACAGTAATGAAATAGAATAGGAGGAACAAAATGTCAAAGAGAAAACAATGCACACACAAAAACAACTAAATAAAACCCTAGGGTAGAGAGAGAAGACAATCACCTGAATAAACCCATCAAGATAAAAAACAACCAGACAGCAATAAAAAAATTAAAAACCATACTAAGAAACAGGAAGACATGGATCAGTCCAATGAAAAAGTTAAAAACCAGGAAGACATGCAGAACATAGAACAACTATTAAAAGCTTTCCAAACAAATATCATGTACCAACTTAATGAAGTGAAGGAAGAGATTAAGAATATTACGAAGACATTGGGAGGAAATACTGAAGAAATTGTAAACATACATAAAAAGGTAAGTGATATGATGGTGATGAATGGCACAATGCAAGAAATCAAAAAGACACTGGAATCACATAACAGCAGATTTGAATTTGAATAGGAAGAAGAATGAATTAGCAATGTGGAAGACAGTATATTTGAAATCTTACCGATAGATAAAAAGATTAGAAAACGAGTAGGGACTGAGGGATTTGAACAACACAAACAGAGACATTTTGGCCTCTCAGAGGGGGAAGCAAAGGAAAAGAGGACAGAAGGTGTGTTGGAAGAAATAATGACTGAAAACTTCCCAACCATATGGAGGGTGAAGGATGCACATGTCCAGGAAGTGCAGCACACCCCAAACAGTGTAAATACCAACAGGCTTACTCCAAGACATATGCTTCTCAAACTGTCCAGTGCTCCAGACAAAGAGAAAATACTAAAAGCAGCAAGAAAAAAGAGAATCATCACATACAAGGGAAGCACAATAAGATTAACTGCTGATTTCTCACCTGAAACCATGAAGGCAAGAGGAAAGTGGTATGAAATAGTTGAATAACTAAAAGGAAAATTTCCAGCCAAGAATTGTCTAGCCAACAAATCTGGCATTCAAAAATGATGAAGAGTTCAAAATATTCACAGATAAGAATAAATTATGAGCATGACAATAAGAAACCAGCACTTCAAGAAATACTAAAGGCTGTTCTGAAGGTTGAAAGGAAAAAACAGGAGAGAAAGAGAGTTGGAGGAGAGTGTAAAAACAGCTGAAAAGACAAAAAGAGAAATAAAAACAACATATGACATACATAAACCGAAAGGAAATATGGCTAATATAAGTAAATCCTTGGGAGTAATAACATTGAATGATAATGGATTAAACTCACCAGTCAAGAGACAGAGATTGGCAGAATGAATGAGGAAATATGACCCAACTATATGCTGTGTATAAGAAACCCAACTTAGACCCAGGGATTCAAGGAGGCTGAAAGTGAATGGCTGTAAACCAATCTTACAAGCAAACAATAACCAATAAAGGGAGTAAATGTACTAATATCAGACAAAATATTCTTTAAATGTTAAGCCATTGTAAGAAAGAAAGACAGACACTATATATTAGTAAAAGGGATAAAATTTCAAGAAGAAAGAGCAGTCATAAAACTTTATGTGCCTAACTAGGGCACCTCAAAATGCATAAGGCAAAGTCTTGAAAAACTAAGTGGAGAAATAGATGCCTCTACAATTATAATGGGGGACTTTAATAAACCATTATCACCATTAGATTATCTCAATAGAGAGTAAATAAAGAAACAATGACTTTTAACAATACTCCAGTGGATCTAGATCTAATAGACATATGCAGAACACTAGACACAAATACAGCAGGATATACATTCTTCTCAAGGGCACATGGATCACTCTCTAGATAGACCTGTTGTTAGATCTCAGAAAAATTCTCAATGAATTCAGAAAAATTGAAATTATACAAAGTAATTTCTCTGACCACAATGGAATGAAGCTGGAAATCAGTAAGGGCCAGAGAACCAGAGTAGGCACAAAGATATGGAAGTGAAACAACATACTCTTATAAAAACAGTGGGTCAAGATGGAAATCTCAAAAGAAATGAAAGAAAATGACAGCACAACATATCAAAAACTATGGAATGCAAGAAAAGCTCTACTGAGAAGGAAAGTCATAGATATAAATGCATGTATCAAAAAAGAAGGAAGAGTGAAAATCAAAGACCTAAACACACACCTGGAGGAATTAGAAAAACAGCAACAAACAAAACCCCAAAGGAAATAGAAAAAAGGAAATAACAAAGATTAGAGCAGAACAAAATGAAATAGAAGATAAGAAAGTGCTAGAAAAAATAAAGAAAACCAAAAGTTGGTTCTTTGAGAAGATCAATGAAGTTGACAAACCCTTAGCTTGACTAACAAAGAAAAAGTGATGGAAGACTCAAACACACAAAATAAGAAATTAGGAAGGGGATATCGCCATTGACACCACAGAAATAAAGAGTATCATAAAAGGATACTTTGAAAAATTGTGTGCTAACAAGAAGGGTAATTTAAAGGAAATGAATAAATTCCTAGAAACACACAAGTAGCCTACATTGATGAAAGAATTGATGAATTAGACCAATCACAAGTAAAGAGATAGCATTAATCATCAAAAACCTACCAAATAAGAAAAGCCCAGTATAAGATGGCTTCACAGGTGAATTCTAACATTCTGAAAAGAACTAACACCAATCTTGCTTAAAATCTTTCAAAATGTAGAAGTAGAAGAAACATTGCCTAACTCACTCTGTAATGCCAACATTATCCTGATACCAAAGCCAAAGACTACACAAGAAAGAAAAATTACAGACCAATCTCTCTAATGAGGCTATATGCAAAATCCTCAACAAAATACTTGCTAATTATAATCAACAACACATCAAATGAATTATAAACCATGACCAAGTAGGTGTTATCCTGGGTAGGCAAGGATGGTTCAACACAAGAAAATCAATGTAATACACCACATAAACAGATCAAAAGAGGAAAACCAGAAGGTCATCTGTATAGACACAGAGAAAACATTTGACAATATAAAGCACCCTTTCCTGATAGAAACACTGCAAAAGATAGGAATGGAAGGAAATTTTCTAAACATTATAAAGAGTATAAATGGAAATCCCACAGCTAACATCATATACAATGGTGAAATCCTAAAGGAATTCCCTCTAAGATTGGGAACAATAGAAGGATGCCATCTATCACTGCTCCTACTAACATTGAATTAGAAGTTCTTGCTCAAGCACTGAGGCAAGACAAAGATATAAAAGTCATCCCAATTGGAAAGGAAGAAATAAAAATTTCAGTATTTGCAGATGACATGATCGTATACATCAAAAGCTCTGAGAAATCTACAATAAAGCTTTTAGAACATTTAAATGAGCTCAGTAAAGTCACAGGTTATAAGATCAATGCACAAAAATCAAGAGCATTTCTGTACACAAATAATGAGCAATTTGAGGAGAAAATAAAGAAAAAAAATACCATTTAAAATGTTAAATAAAAGAAAGAAATATCTAGGAATAAATTTAACTAAAGATGTAAATGACTTATACACAGAAAACTACACAATACTGTTAAAGGAAATCAAAGAAGACTTAAATAAATGGAAAAATATTCACTGTTCATGAGTAGGAAGACTAAACATCATTAAGATGTCTATCCTACCCAAACTAATCTACAGACAATGCAATCGCAATAAAATTCAACTTTTACTGATGTGTAAAATTCATTTTTTACTGACTTGTAAAACTAACTTTGAAATTTATTAGGAAGGGCAAGAGGGCCTGAAGAGCCAAAGACATATGAAAAAGAAAAATGAAATCAGAGGAACCACACAACCTGACTTTAAAATATACTACAAAGCTACAGTTGTCAAAACAGCATGGTATTGGCACAAGGTTATTCATACCAACCAATGGAACTGAATTGAGAGTACTGATATAGATCTTCACATATACAGTCATCTGATATTTGATAGTTGAAAGCCAACTCAACTAGGAGAAAATGGCCTTTTGAACAAATGGTGCTTGGAGAACAGGATATCCACATCCAATGAATGAGAGATGAATGGTATTTCACACATTACACAAAAATCAACTCAAGATGGATCAAATATCTAAACAGAAGAGCAAAGACCATAAGACATTGGAAGATAATGTAGGGAAGCATGTACAGGACCTTGTAATAGGAAATGGTTTCATGAATTTCATATGCAAAATATGAGCAGTAAAAGAAAAAATAGATAAGTGGAATCACCTCAAAATTAAAAAGTGCTGACCTTAAATGAGGTTACCAAGAATGTAAAAAGGTAGCCTACCCAATTGTAGAAAATTATTTTCAACCATATATCTGATAGGAGCCTAATAGCCAGCATATATAAAGAAATCCTAGAACTACAAAATAAGAAGAGAAACAACCCAATTAAGAAATAGGCAGGGGACCTGAAAAGATACTTCTCCAAGAAAGAAATATAAATGGCTGAAAAGCATATGAAAAAATGCTCTACATCGCTAACTATTAGGGAAATGCAAGTCAAAACTACAATGAGATACCATCTTGCACCCATTAGATGGATGGCTATTGAAAAAAACAGAGGACTACAAGTGTTGGAAAGGATGTTGAGGATTGGGAATCCTCATCCACTGCTGGTAGGAATATAGAATGAAGCATCCATTGTGCAGGAGCCTTCAGGAGCCCCTCTGTGTGGGGTGATATCCACTTTGGTGTTCTATGAGATCCTACTGAGGTGTGCAAAAGTGTTACCTCCAGGATGATCTCCTGACTCTCTTTGAAGTCTCTTAGCCACATGAACTCATTTGTCTTTACCTTTTCCCCCCTTTATTCAAGGTCTTTTTCCAGTCTTACTGCCAGTTGGCACTTGCTGTTAATCCCTCATTTCCAGAGAGGCTCATCCCTGGGAGTCATGTCCACACACTGGGGGGAAGGTGAGGCATTCATATGCTGAGTTTGTCTTAGAGAGGGGGCACGTTTGAGTAACAAGGAGGCTTTCAGGTAGCAACCCTTAGGCACCCCATAACAGTAGGATAAGTTTCAATTACAAGAGCAAAAACTCGTAAGGCTAGTCATCAATAACAAGAACCCATTAGTGGACCCTCCTCCTTTGCCAGACACTGCCCCTGCACTCAGGGGACTGTTGCTGCTTCCTTGGAGAATGTGGTAGAGCTCTCCAGCTGGGAATTCAGTTACCATGCTCCACCCCTTGACATTTGGACAATTTATATATATCTTTCATTTGTCCTCAGATGAACTTCCTCCCATGAATCCCCCATTTCAGACACCCCCACCAATGATCCTCTACAGCCCACGTTGTAACACTTCTGTCATCTAAACCTTCCTTGAAGATGAAGCCCATATAATAACCAAATACAATTAATAGGAAAATGAAATAATAATGATAAGCTTAAATGCAAGAGATAAAATACATGGAACCAAAAAAATAAAAATAAAAAAGAATATAATTAAAGGATTGGGACTTTCAAAAAATGGGAAAAAAAATTTTAATTATTATTATTTTTTCCTTTTATCACTGCTTTGTCGGGTGTCCAGTCTGTACCGTGGCACCTTCCCCCTCTCACTCCCCAGTGTCTACCAAATTTTCATTTAATTTTCAAAGAAGTTTTAGGTCACAGCAAAGTCACACACAAAACACTAGAGATTCTCATATACCCAAGCTCTTCCCCTTTCCTCACCCCATATTAAAACCCTTTTGTATGTGGGTGGTATCATTGTTATAACTGTTATACAGATAGAGAAGCATAACTACTAAACATTATCAAGGGTTTACAGTATAGTTTACAATTTAGATGGTACAGTTTAATAATTTTTGATGATATTTACCATGTCCTGTGTCCATTACTGTAAGGTAATGAAAAATATTTCCCCTGACCATTAATACCCCGTTTGATCTTTTCTGTTCCTTCCTCTCCATCCCCCTTGGGCACATGACACCACCTGTCTTGACTCACTGGATGACAAATTCATAGTTACATGCAACAAGAGGTCTTGACACACTGATTATCCTCCCCTGTTAGGATCCACCCTTGAGCCTAAGCGACACCAACCTGTCTGTTTCTGGGTGAATCAGTCCTTCCAAAGATGGGATCCACCTCCTTCCCAATCACCATGTGGGTCTTCACTCCCCGACACAACACATTATTATAGGATAAACAATCACACACTCCCAAGAAGCCTACTCCAGATATGCCGCATCTTCAATGCTCCCCCAACCTACACCCTAAACCAGTGATAATACCATGTTGTATTGTCATAAGAATGCCCTAGTCCCTCTCTCTTCTAGCCACCCAGTAACCTGGGTATTCTAACCCACGTTTCCTAATCTACTCACCTCTCAACGCTGCATCACCAAACCCAGTAATATCATTACACACCTGTCCTATCCTTCAATATGCATCTGTACTCTATCAGTTTACCATAGATTCTGTCCATATGGGTGATGACTCACAATCTCCTCTTCTCTTCCTCTCCTTGTTAAACTATCTTTCAAACAATGGTTCTCAGAGACTGTTCACTTTCCTGAATTCAAATCAGTGAAGTTATATATTGTTCATCCTTCAATGCCGGGCTTGCTTCACTCAACATAAGATTTTCAAGATTCATCCATGTTATATCATGTGTTAGCACTTTATTCCTTCTTACAGCTGAGTAATATTCCATTGTATCTATGTACCACATTTTGCTTATCCATTCTTCTGTTGATGGGCACCGGGGCTGATTCCAAATTTTGGCAAATGTGAACAATGCCACTATGAACATTGGTGTGCATATATCTGCTCATGTCTTTGCTTTCAATTCTTCTGGGTATATATCCAGCAGTGGAATTGCTGGATCATGTGGAAGACCTCTTTTTAGTTGTCTGAGTAACTGCCAAACTTTCCTCCAAAGTGGCTGGACCATTCCACAATCCCACCAGCAGTGGAAGAGGGTTCCTATTCCTCCTCATCCTCTCCATAACTTATACTCTGCTGTTTTCTTAATAGCTGCCATTCTGATGGGTGCACTACGGTATCTCAATGTAGTTTGATTTGCATTTCCCTAATAACTATTGATGTCGAGCATTTTTTCAAGTGCTTTTTAGCCATTTGAATTTCTTCCTTGGAGAAGTGTCTTTTTAGGTCACTTGCCCAATTTTTAAATGGATTGCTTGTCTTTTTAATTTTGACGTGTATGATTTCTTTATATATGCAGGATATTAGGCTCCTATCAGATATATGGTTGCCAAATATTTTCTCCCTTTGTGTAGGCTGCACTTTTATTTGATTGATAATATCCTTTGAGGTGCAGAAGTTTTTAATTTTGAGGAGATCCCATTTATCTATTTTTTCTTTTTCTGCTCATGCTTTGGTTGTGAAGTTCATGAAACCATTTTCTATTACAAGATCCTGTAGATGCTTCCCTACACTACCTTCCAAGGTCTTCATGGTTTTGGCTCTTATAGTTAGATTTCTGATCCATATTAAGTTGATTTTTGTTTAAGGTGTGAGATGGCATTCCTCTCTCATTCTTTTAGATATGGATATCCAGTTCTCCAAGCACGGATTGTTAAAGAGGCCATTCTCTCCCAACTGAGTGGGCTTGGTGGCCTTGTCGAATATCAGATGACTGTATATGCGAGGATCTACATCAGAACTAGCAATTCAGTTCCATTGGTCAGTATGTCTATCCTTGTTCCAGTACATGCAGCTTTGAGCACTGAAACTTTGTAGTATGATTTAAAGTCATGTAATCTGATACCTCAAACTTCATTTTTCTTTTTCAATATTTCTTTGGCAATTTGGGGCCTCTTACCTTGCCAAATACATTTTCAAGTTATTTTTTCCAGTTCCTTAAAAAATATAGTGTTGATTTTTATTGGAATTGCATTAAATCTGTAGATTAGTTTGGGTAGCATAGACATCTTGATGATGTTTAGAACAGGGAATATTCTTCCATTTATTTAAGTCTTCTTTGATTTCCTTTAACAGTGTTGTGTAGTATTCTGTATATAAGTCCTTTACGTCTTTAGTTAATTTTATTCCTAGATATTTGATTCTTTTAGTTACTATTGTAAATGATTTTTTTTCTTTATTTCCTCCTCAGAATGCTAGTTATTGGTGTACAGAAATGCTACTAATTTTTGCGAATTGATCTTTTAGCCTGTGACCTTACTGAACTCCTTTATAAGTTCTAGAAGCTTTGTTGTAGATTTCTCAGGGCTTCCTATGTATTGAATCATGTTGTCTACAAATAATGAAAGTTTTACTTCAGCTTTTCCAATTTGGATGCCTTTTTTAATCTTTTTCTTGCCTTAGTGTTCGAGCAAGTACTTCTAAGACAATGTTTAATTGGAGTGGTGATAGTGGGCATCCATTTCTTGTTCCCGATCTCAGAGGGAAGGCTTTTAGGATTTCACCATTGAAGATGATGTTAGCTTTGAGTTTTTTATATGTATCCTTTATCATATTAAGATAGTTTCCTTCTATTCCTATCTTTTCTAGTGTTTTTATCTGGAAAGAGTGCTGTATTTTGTCAAGTGCATTTTCTGCATCTATAGAGATGATCATGTGATTTTTTTTTTTTCAATCTGTTTATGTGCTGTATTACATTGATTGATTTTCTTATATTGAACCATCCTTGCATATCTGGCATGAAACCCACTTGGTCATGGTGTATAATCCTTTTGATATGTTGTTGAATGTGATTAGCAAATGTTTTGTTGAGGATTTTAGCGTCTGGGTTCATTAGAGAATTTGGTCTCTTATTTTCCTGTGGGTTTCATCAATTTTTTCTTTCATCAGTGTAGGCTGTTTGTGAGTTTCTATAAATTTCTCCATTTCCTCTAAATTATCGTTCTTGTTGGCATATAATTTTTCAAGGTATCCTTTTATGATACTCTTTATTTCTGTGCGGTCAGTAGTGATATCCCCTTGCTCATTCCTTATTTTGTGTATTTGCATCTGTTCTTTCTTTTTATTTGTTAGTCTGGTTAATGGTTTGTCAATTTTATTGATCTTCTTGAAGAACGAGCTTTTGGTTTTATTTTTTCTGGTACTTTCTTACTCTCTGTTTCCTTTAGTTCTGCTCTAATCTTTTTTATTTCCTTCTTTCTACTTCCTTTAGGTTTAGGTTTGTTGCTTTTTCAATTACTCCAAGTGTGCAGTAGGTCTTCTGTTTTATCTCTTTCTTCTTTTTTAATATATGTGTTTATGGCTATGAACTTCCCGCTCGGGACAGCTTTGGCTTCATCTCATAGGTTTTGATATGTTGTGTTGTCATTTTCATTACTTTCAAAGTAGTTACTTATTTCTTTTGAGATTTCCTCCTTGACCCACTGTTTGTCTAAGAGTTTGTTGTTTAACTTCCATATCTTTTTGCCTAAGCTGTGTCTTGGGCCCTTAGTGATTTCCAATTTTATTCCATTGTGGTCAGAGGAATTACTTTGTATAATTTCAATCTAACATGTGGTCTATCTTGGAGTATGATCCATGTGCACTCGAGAAGAATGTAAATCCTGCTGTATTTTGGTGTAGTGTTCTGTATATGTTTATTAGGTCCAGTTCATCTAATGTAATGTTCAGAGTCTTTGTTTTTTTATTGATTCTTTGTCCAGATGTTCTGTCTAATGGTGATAATGGTGTATTAAAGTCCCCAAATATAATTGTAAAGGCATTTATTTCTCCACTTAGTTTTTCATGAGTTTGCATCATGTATTTTGAGGCACCCCGATTAGGTGCATAAATGTTTATGTTAATGAGAGATTACTGGTTTTACTAATATATAGTGTCCATCTTTGTGTCTTTCAATAGTTTTTCATTTAAGGTCTGTTTGTCAGATATTTGGATAGCTACTCCTGCCCTTTTTTGGCTATTGTTAGCTGGTAAAAATGTATTCCAGCCATTCACTTTCAGTCTCCTTGAATCCCTGGGTCAAAATTGGGTTTCTTGTAGTCACCATAGAGATGGATCAGATTTCTTTATCCCTTCTGCCAATCTGTGTCTCTTGAGTGATGAATTTAATCCATTATCATTCAGTGTTATTACTTACAACAAATTTGTTACTTCAGCCATATTTTGTTTGGGTTAATGTATGTCATATGTTGTTTTTATTTCTCTTTTTGTCTTTTTAGTTGTTTTTATACTCTCCTCCCACTCTCTTTCCCTTGTTTTTTCCTTTTAACTTGTAGAACTTCTTTTAGTACTTCTTCAAATGCAGGTTTTTTATTGGCATACTCTTAATTTCTGTTTATCTGTGACTATTTTGAAATCCGCATCATTTTTCAATTTCAGTTTTGCTGGATAAAGAATTCATGGCTGGAAGTTTTTTTCTTTTAATACTTTGACTATGTCATACCATGTCTTCTTGCCTCCATGGTTTCAGAAGAGAAATCAGCACTTAATCTTATTGTACTTCCCTTCCATGTGATGGTTCTCTTTTCTCTTGCTGCCTTGAGTATTTTCTCTTCATCTTGAGCATTGGACATTTCGACAAGTATATGTCTTGGAGTTGGCCTCTTGGGATTTATACTGTTTTGAGTGTGCTGTGCTTCCTGGACTTATACATCCTTCTCTCTCAATAGGGTTGGGAAGTTATCTGCCATTATTTCAACACTCCTTCTTTTCCATTTCCTTTCTCTTCTCCTTCTTGGATGCTTATAATGCATATGTTTGTGTATTTTGTGTCATCGGTTAAATCCCTGAGTCCCTGTTCGGTTTTTTCTATCTTTTTATCTATTCGTTCTTCTGTTTGTTTGATTATAGATGTATTGTCTTCCACATCAACTAATTCTTTCTTCTGCCTGTTCAAATTTGCTGTTATGTGAATCCAGCATCTTTTTTATTTCTTGGATTGTGCCATTGATCACCATCAAATCTGTTTTATTTTTAGGTATGTTTACAATTTCTTCAGTATGTTCTCCCAGTGTCTCCTTAATATCCTTAATCTCTTTCTTCACATCATTAAGTTTGTCCATGATATTTGTTTAGAAAGCTTTCATTAGTTGTTCGATGTTCTGCATCTATTCCTGGTTTTTAGTTTTTTCAATGGACTGGTCTGTGTCTTCCTGTTTCTCAGTGTGGTTTGTAATTTTTTGTTGCTCTCTAGTCATCATTTTGTCTTGATGGGTTTGTTCAGTTGATTAGCTTCTCTCTCTGCTCTATAGTTTTATTTAGCTGGTGGTTCTGTGTGTGTGTTATGTTTTCTCTTTGACACTTTTTCTTCACATTTTATTTCCTTGATTCTTTCTGTGTTCCCTTGAAGGCCGAAGGTTAGGACCAAGGAATCAAAAGATGTGAGAAAGAAGAGGGATAATAGTAAAAAAGAAAAATAACAGAGGAGGGACCATATAAGAATTAGTAAACTGAATATTTAACTCATGTAGGCAGTGTAGAGTAATAGGAAAAAAGTGGAGTTCCTACAGTGGACTGGGAAACCAAATAGAGGAAAATATATAATGATTTAGAAGGCCAGAATGTTGAGGTGATAGAGAAAGTGTAAAGAAAGGGCTGAATGGAAAACGTTAATATTAATTAAAAAAAAAAAAAAAAAAAAAAAAATAGATAGAATAGAAATTGACAGTCTTGAAGTTGTGGGCTAATGAAAAAACATGGTATGTAAGAACCACAACAGAAAGCATAAGGCAGAAATATGGAGGAAGTGAAAGAGATAGCACTGGGAGGTAAAATCAATATAGATAGTGAATGGGAAATCACTGAAGAAGAAGCACAGAAAAGAAGAGACAAGCCAGCTGCAGGAATCCTTCCTGAGTAATCTACACCATCCAGCTCCCTCCAGAGCGATGTCTCTAAGGTTCTTGCTCCATGCACCTCCAGCGCACACCCCTGGGCAAGACACTGTCCTCAATCAGCCATCCTCAGAGAGCGAGTCAGCGAGTGCCCTCCTAAACTGGCACCATCTTCCCTATCTCCTCAAATTCTTCTTTATGCTTCTCTAATATCTTCTTAATATCCTTAATTTCTTTAGCCATCTCATTGAATTTATTATGGATATTTGTTTGAACATCTAAGAATAGTTGTCTCACCTTCTTTATGTCATCTGGAGGGTTGTCTTTTTCTTTTAGCTGGGCCATATTTTCCTGTTTCTTCGTGTGGATTGCAATTTTTTTGTTGGGGACTTGGAATCTGGCTTACTAGAGCATTTACTCTGGGTGCAGTTTTTCACTTTAGCTTAGAATTTCCTACCCT
Organism: Cabassous unicinctus; assembly: GCA_029593785.1. Taxonomy (NCBI): domain Eukaryota; kingdom Metazoa; phylum Chordata; class Mammalia; order Cingulata; family Chlamyphoridae; genus Cabassous; species Cabassous unicinctus. The sequence goes on from JAQZBX010009741.1 coordinate 13,643, forward strand.
TTCTCCCTTGCTTGTTGTGTTTTAAGAGCCAAGGATGTAGTTGCGGCTATAAGCTTTGGAGACTTAAGCTGCCCTTCTTGTCCCAAAGACAAATGAAGTTTCTCCCAACTTTCTCCTTTGCCAGGGATAGGGACAGAGGCACAGCTCTGTGGAATAATCCAACTAATGCATGCCTAGAATGTAATTGTCCAGAGAGACTGATAAAGCTTCTCACCCTTTCTTCCCTGCCTGGGGTGGGGATGGAGATGCAGGTGTGGGCAGCAATCTATGTAGTGCCAGTCCAAGATGACTACAGTTGCCCCAGTAGACTTCCAATTATTCAGTCTGTGCCAGCTAAATGTATCTGCAGTTACCTTGATAGGCTGGTGCAGGGCCCACCAGCTTCTTCCCTGCTAGAGTTGGTGCTGAAACCTAGGGCTTCAGGCCAATCTGGGTGAAAGAAACTGGTCTCTACCATCACTGTGATTTTCAGTCAGCCCATCTTCCCCTCATTCTGGGGTTGGAGTCAAAATGGCAGATACCAGCCTTCCTTCAACTTGGACAGACTCAAACATTAGCTGTTCTTAGGGTTATGCTTTAGGCAGCCAAATTTACTAATCAGTAGCTGAAATTGGTGGCCAACCATTTCTTCTTCCTCCCATTTTTGGGATATAGAGATTCCAATTCCTGCCACAGAATAGCTCCTGGGGTGACTTGTGCTGCCAAAGTAGGATGATCACTGTCCTCTGTGGTGTGGCCTGTAATTTCCCAGAGAGACTGGTGCAGCTCCCCTCAGGTTTCTGCCTTCCTGAGGTTGGCCTGGGGCTTAGGCTAGAGTGGCAATCCTCTCTAGATGGAAAGAAGCTGCTCCCTGCCAGCAATGTGATTTTCAATCAGCCCCACTTCCCCTTGTGTCAAGCATGGAGTTAAGATGGCAGTTACCTGCCTCTTTCTGACTTGGAGAGTTTCAAACTTTAGCTGTTCTTCAGATTATAATTTAGCCTGCTGAATTTACTAATCAGTGGCTGATGTTCCTCATTTGTCCATTCCTTCCCCATTTTTTGGAAGTGGAGCTTTCAATTCCAGCTGCAGAACAGCTCCTGAGGTGGCTTGTGCCTCCAGTTGAGGATGGGCACTGGCCTGCATGGCTTGGAGTGCCCTTCTTACAAATCTTCTCTGTGAATGGGCAGTCTCTTTCTTCCATTCTTTCAAGGATGTTGCAGGATGCACTTCTGGTCTCCTGGAGCCCCCAAACAAGTGCGCTAGATAGTGCTGGGTGATTGCTGACTGCCCTGTAGCAGGAGCTGATTTTAGGAGCTCTTTACTTTGCCACCATCTTGCTTGTTGTCATAATATCCCAATCCTTTGATTTAATTTTATTTTTAGTTGTTTTAAAATTTTATGTATTTTATTTCTTAAATTTAAACCTATTATTATTATTACACTTTCCTATTATATTTGTTTATTTCATTGACTCCATTTATGAGGAAGCTTTGGATCACAGAAGTATTACAACTGGGGCATCGGAGGATCACTGGTGTCATGTGTCACTGAGGGGTGTATATGTGGGATGAAGTTCACCTAGACATACATATAAGGTATATAAATGTGTTCAAATGTTCACAAGGCATTATCACAGTGGGTGGAGATTCACACAATAACCCTAAGAATATTAAATTCCCATCCTGGAGGGCTCTGCCACATTCTCTAATGGAACAGCCACAATCCCCCAAGTACAGAAGCAATGACTAGTAAACGATGATTGTCCACTGATGGGCCCTTTGTACTGATGATTATTCTTATGCACCTTTGCTCTTGAAATTGCAACTTAGCCTAGTGCTATAGGATGCCTAAGAGTTGCCTCCTGAGAGCCTCGTTTTTGCTCAAATGAGGCCTCTCTCTAAGCCAAACTCAGCATATAAATGCATTGCCTTCCCCCCAGTGAAGGACATGACTCCTGGGGATAAGCCTACCTGGCACTGAGGGATTGCTACCAAGCACCATCTAGCAGTGCAACTGGAAAGGGAACTTGAATAAAAGAGGGAAAAGGTAAAGACAAATGAGTTTATATGGCTTAGAGAATTCAAATTCTTTAGGAAGTCATCCCAGAGGTACAGTTTATGCACATCTCAGCAGGACCTCATAGACTGCCAGAATAGATACAACTCCAAATAGTGGGGCTTCTGATGGTTCCGGAGACACCCAAGTCCTATGGTCAGGGCAGATAGCTCTGGAGTTTGGTGCCTTGCCAGTGGGCCCTACCCTGGATTTTGTGTTCCTGAGGGTGACAGAGTTGGACTCAGTTATGGCTTCCCTACATATTAATCATCTGTCCCTTCTATTTGAACCTGTATTTGGTGCTGGAGTCAGTAGGTGTACCTCCAAGAGACTTAAATCTTTGGACTGTCCATGTGTCAGCTGGGCCCTGATCCTCCACAGAGTTGCAACACCTACTCTCCAGTCATTGGACTCACCGAGAACAACTAACAAGAAGTTAGGAGGGACAATCACAATACCAAGGAAATGAGAGAGGCTACAACTGCAAGCAAGAAAGCCCCATCCATCAGCTGTATGGGATCAAAGGCCCTCTCAATTAGAGGTGGAGTTGACATCACCATCCCAGAATCCTTAGGATTGGGGAATGAACTATGGACTAGAATGGACTTACTAGTATTCTACTATAGACTTATTGTGTTTCCAGCAATTGAAGAAATTACATCAAAGTGGTCATATTATCCACTGGAGGCTCTGAGGGCAAGGATAGGGAAAAACAGGTGTAATACAGGGGCATTTTCTGGACTTGGGAATCATCCTGAATGACATTGCAACAACAGATATATGCCATTATATAACTTCCCATAACCTACAGAATTGTGTGGGAGAGAGTGTAAACTACAATATAAACTACTCCATGCTCAGTGGCAGTGCCCCAAAATGTGTTTATCAATTGCTTTGAATGTACCACACTAATGAATGATACTGTTAAAGTGGGAAAATGAGAGTGGCTTGGGGAGTGAAGAATATAGGAATACCTATACTTTTTATGTAACATTTAAGTAATCTAAGTATCTTTAAATATATATATATGTTTTAAAAAGGCATTGTAAAAATATCAAGGGAATTCTCAGTCTTGTCTAACACCAAATTTTCATTCACATCATATGAGGTGCTAAATGGCAGAAGCAAGGTAACTTTATCTCTTGTAAAGAATTAATAATCACCCACCTGGTAGATTCCTGTCTCCATTAGCAAAGACCTTATTCTTTGAAGAAAATCAGTATTTTTTAAAACCATTTTTTTCTCTCCCTAAATCAAATGTACTAAAGAAAAGGAACACTCCATTTAATTTTTTACTTCTGTGTGTATACACATTCTCACATTAAGTTCCATAGGAGATGCACCAACTAGGAATCAAATAGTAAAGTATTTCAACTGAAAACATGTCTATGCTACACCATCAAGACTGTCATGTTAAGTTAGGTAGAGGAAAGCATAGAGAAAGTGGGAGTGGGCAGCATCTCTTATTGATATCTTAATATTCTTCTTGCATCCCCAGTGGTCAGACAATCTTCATACTGAAATTCTAAATGTCACTGCCAGTTACTAAGCAAGAGGCAAAAGTCCATAGTGGGTGTGCACCAAGAGGCCAGACTCCAGTAAGTAATGAGTTCCCCATTATGTATTCTAAACACCCTTGCAATATTTAGAGAAAATGATAATGTGTCATTCTTTGACTAAAAAGAAAATTCACTTCTACTCTAAATCCATATAACACTGATGTTTTGCTTATTGGAATATATTTGAACTATTAAATAATAAGTGCATGGGTGATAATTTAAAGAGAAAACATCACCCTTACCCAGCTGAGATAAGTCTTAAATATCATGGTCTATGACATAAAGTGGTGCTTAACTGAAATAAAAGTAAGTTTAATTTTTCAGGAACTACAAAATTTCTATTTTTATTATACATGGAGTCAGTGCTACTGTTGAAACTCATTTTTGACTTGATATTGATTCTTTCCTTAAGAAAAGTGCACATAATGAAAATGATTCTTATGTTACAAGACAGAATGACTTTATTTCCTATGGAGTATGAATAGTTATTCTGAACAAGATGAAAATGGGCTCCAACTAAAATTATGAAATGGGTAGTGAATATTAAGTATCTATAGCCATTTAAAGGCATTTAATGTCAGTATCTTAAAAGATTAAGCTGCTTTAAAACAAAACCTTTATCAGAATATCAAATCTTCATAAATAACTTCAAGTGTCTATGACTTCAACTGTCTGCCCTACTGCTGAGGTAGGTGACCCAGATTCACCAAAACAGCAATCACTTGGAAATTGCCCAAGAAAAACAGTGCATAATCAGGTGGTTTCTTAAACCCCTGTCCAGTTTTTTGTTTTTTTCTTTCTTTCTTTTGCCCTTTTAAAAAGAGGATGTCGAAGCTACTGTTTGTTTCAAGCTCTTACCAAATAGCATCTCATGTACTCTGTCATTTATGGGTTATTTGAGGAAGAAGATTGAACCTTTATACTCTTCTCCACATTCACAGAGTGAGCATGTTGCCTTTGAGCAGCCAGTTTCCTCCTTTCCACCTGTCTTCTTCTCTTGTCTCCTAATGTTGGCTCAGAAATCTCATGCACAGAGGCAGAAGCTCTGTCTTCCTGTAGCTGTCTCTTTTTCTCCCCAGCCATAGAGAGCAAATGGATGCTTGCTTGCTTTTATTTTAATTGATGGTCTTAGGTCTTTTGACTACTTTCCTATGTTCTCTGGCAAATAAGACACTTCAATGTTATTGAGGTACAACACTGTTGAGCAATTTATCAGCTTCTTTTGTTTCACTTTCTTCAGTTTTTTCTTCTACTTTCACTGACAATGCTGGGAAGCCTGTGGTACTGGTGTCCAGGTCCTGGCACCCCTGAGGACTCCAGCACTGTCCCTGGCCTTTCCTTGCCCTCCTGTGCCCTGGGCCTGGGAGGAGAAGGTGGTAGGGGTGAGGCTGGGTTGGCCAGGGGCACACCTGGAGGACATGCTACTCCCTGCCACTGACAAGTCATCTAGTCCCCAGGCCCCCCAAGAAACAGGGCTTGTGTGCTGCTCCAGCAGCCAGCAGAACAGGTGGTAGAGCAGCAGCTCGATAGCATGGACACATCCCAGCAAGGCTCCAGATAGCACTTCATGTACTTGCTCTTCATCTTTCTCCCAGTGACCATGGTCCTGCCTGCTCCATCCTGGCATGCTCTGCTCCCCTTGCCATACTGCTGCTATTGCCTAAATAACCAGAGACATGAAAGAGAGGCCCATCTGTCATGCAGGCTCCTCCAGGGTTTTATTTCAACTGTGCACATAGTGGGTTGCACTGTAAGTAACCAGCTAGTCTGTGTAAAAAGCTGCAGTTCTGGGCCTGTTGAAGGCATTTTCTGCTGCTTTCTCTTTGGCTCCTACCTCTCCTTGCCCATGTAAGATTTTGTGGGCCAGTCAAAATCCTCTCAGGGTGATCACTTTTAAGGAAAAGGGTCTGTGGGTCTTAAACATTTTGGGTCACAGACCCCTTTGAAAAACAGCCACTCTTACACTATTTCCCCCAGAGAAATACAGGTGGTTTATTATTTGGGAGGGTTCATGGTCTCCTAGACTAAGTTCAATCATTGGTAGGGACCTTGGACTTCAGGTTAACTCTCCTGATATTACTGAATGATTCTAAATTGAAACCCAGAACATTGCAAGGTTGTTATTCTTAGTGAATTTTTAAAAAGAGAGGGAGTTGCACTGTGATGGGATTAGTGAAGGAGATGGAGAAGAAAGTTAAATTCTTTATGAAAATCTGATGAAAGTTATTAACACTCTGGAAAGTATGCATTGGAAAATACCCAACTTTGTGCACAGTTTGATGAGATCAGGGAACACACAGGTTAAGGACAGGTAAATGACATGGGATGTAGGTGGAGAGGTTGGATTCCATGACCTGGGGCTCAGGCAGAGACCACTTGGTACAGTGGGCAAAGCCTCCACTCACACCTCCTGGGTCTTTGCATATGTGGATAGGCCTCCTCCCAAAGGCCCTTGCAAAACAGAGCTAAGGCCCTGGGATTGGTGGTGAGGTTAGAGGCAGATGCTGACCAACCATTCCTCCCCCATGCTGCTGGGGTTCTCTCCTGGCTTCTTCTTGTCAGAGTCCTGTAGGACTGTACTTGTACAATTTTTCTTGCAATTGTGTCTCAACTTTCCCAGAGGCATTTACCCAAATACAACCAGTGGTGTTGCCAATGTTATTACCATAAACACAGAATTTCCAATAGAAGAGTCCACTGGAACCAGTTCAATAAAGGAAAAACACATCTCTCAGTGAGATGATTTATTGTGATTTCATAAGCAAGGAAATCAGAGAATCTTCCCAAGACCAGTTCAAAGTGAGAATGGGAGCTGGGGCTTTTAAAGGTGAAAGAAAAAGAAAACAGGGTAGGTGAGGAAAAAAGTTTAAAAAAAGAAAATATTTGAGTGATGCTTTCAGGGGTCTTTGAGGAGTGTATGTGTAAATTCTTGATTCCATATTGCCTCAAACATATTAAACTTGTCCTTGGTTTCAGCAGCTAAAAATCCCAACAATTTAGATATTGTTGCTTGGAAGCCTACCTGTAAGATCTTCATGACTCCTTTCTCAGCCGACCACTCAAAGATATGAAACTTTATTTTTGGTTTTTGAGGAAAGTTACAGATTTACTGGGTACTCCTGACACTATTCTGTTTAGTTTTGCTTTGAGACATTATCTTATTCCTGTAAACAAAACTAAGAAGTTTTGGTTAATATCCTTCAAGGAATTAAGTGCAAACAGTAAACTTCAAAAATTAACTTAATAGAAAATCAGTTTAATTAGTGTATTAGAATTTTCAGAGCTGATTAAGTGAAGAAATATTTAGTAATCACATTTTCCAGCTATCAATGTCAAAAATGAGTCCCTGTTCAGCTAATATATGAACAAATTTGGCAATGCTATTTTCTAAAAGAAGTTTAGATAATGAATCTTCCTGGTGCTGTGCAGCTCTAGCTCTAGCAGTAGATCCAATAAGTTCTCCTATTGTCATTGATAGATTTCTAGTTATGTTTTCATTTGTTTTCATCTCAAGCCAAGGTAGCAATAATCTGTTAAATGAGGCAAACCCAGAATCATGAACTCCCTGGGTAAATCTTTTTTTCTGTGTGATAATGTAGATTGTGGAAACTAGTCCAGTGAGAAATTTCAGATTCATTATAAACTATTAAAGGTGTAGTGAGAAGACCAAGTACACATTGCCCAGACATTTATCAGCTATTAAGAACCCATAAAAATACATTATCACAGCCTCCACATTTTTGCCAGATCGAAAAATGTCTTTAAAAAACAAGAAATGATATTCATGCAGCCTATCTTCGGTTGTAATATAATCTCTGCATATTAAATAATGTGACATAAATAAGGAATGAATATTTTAAATTGAGAGAATGCAGGATTAAATTCTTCACCATTTTCCTCTCCTAATTTTGGGGACAGGTCAATTAAATTCATCAAACAAAAATAGAGGATTTGCTAAAATAAATGTTCCTTATTTTCATAATACAATGATTTTTGGACTCTAACATTATGGCTTATATGCACCTCCTTGCTGAGTTTTTTATTTTCTTATTTTTTTTTATTTTACAAGATGCTTAGATTACAAAAATATTACACAGAAATTACAGGGATTCCCATGTTACCAACCTCCCACAACTCCCATAACATCCCACATAAACATCTTTCATTAGTGTGGCACATCACCTGCAATGGAAATACACATCCTGGGGTTTTGCCACTAAGCATGGACCATAGTTCACATTGTAGACTACACTCTCTTCCACACAGTTCTGCATGGTATATGCTGATATGAAATGGCCTATATCTGTCATTGTAATGTCACTCAGGATAATCCCCAAGTCCTGAAAAAGCACCTGAAGTACAACTGCTTTTCCCTTCCCTGCCCGGAAAGTGTCCAGTGGGCACTGGCTCCATCTTATTGTTGTAATTTCTTCCATTGCTTGAATCACAATATGTCTACAACAGAATACCATTAAGTCCACACTAGTCCTTAGCTCTTTCCCCAATCCTGAGGATTTTGGGATGGTGATGTCCATTCCATCTCCAAGTGAAAGGGGGCTTATACCCCATGGATACGGTGGATGGGATTATCCTGCCTGCAGCTGCAGACTCTCTCCCTTCCCTGGAAGAGCTGTTGTCCATCATCATCTCCTCAACAGGTGACTTGAGTGAGTCCTTTGAGCTGTAGAATAGGAGTTGCAGCTCCACCAAGATTCCAGGCACAGCTGGCACATGGGCAGCCAAAGGCTCCAGTCTCTGGAAGTACACTTAAAACTCCAGCATCACATATAGGTTTGAATAGAAGGGACTGATAGACCATGTGCAGGGAGGACTTATTTGAGTCCAACTCTGTCACTCTCAGGAGCACATATTCCAATGAAGAGCCCACTGATAGGGCATCAATCTCTCAAGCTATCCGCACCCATATAGGATCTGGGTGCCTCCAGAGGCCTCAGGAGCCCCTCTGTGTGGGATGATATGCACTCTGGTGTTCTATGAGATCCTAATGAGGTGTGTGCAAGTGTTACCTCTGGGATGATCTCCCGAGTCACTTCGAAGTCTCTTAGCCACATGAACTCATTTGTCTTTACCTTTCCCCCCTTTATTCAAGGTTTCATTTCATTAATATTGCCCTTTGGCACTCCATATTAATCCCTCACTGTCATCCCCAGGAGTCATGTCCCATGCTGGGGGGAAGGTAATGCATTCATATACTGAGTTTGGCTTAGAGAAAGGCCACATTTGAGCAACAAGGAGGCACTCAGGTGGCAACCCTTAGGCATCCCGTAACAGTACCCTAAGTTTCAATTACAAGAGCAAGGACTCATTAGGCTAGTCATCAATAACAAGAACCCGTCAGTGGACCATCATCCTTTGCCAGACACGGCCCCTGCACTCTGGGTACTGTTGCTTCTCCCCTGGAGAATGTGGCAGAGCTCTCCAGGCTGGGAATTAAGTATTCTCTAATTTATTGAGTGATTGTCCACCCATTGTGACCATGTCCCACCCCTTGATCATTTGAACATTTATATATAATATTCATGTTTATTCAGGTGAACTTCTTCCCATGAAACCCCCATTCCAGACACCCCCCATCAGTGATCCTCTCCTGCCCCCTCAGTAACCATTCTGTGATCCAAACCTTCCTTGAAGATGAATCCCATATAATAGCCAAATACAATTAATAAGAAATGAAATAATAAAGATAAATTGAAATATAAGAGATAAAATATATGAAAACTTAAAAAAAACCTCTAGAAATAAAATTAATTAAAGGATTGCGGTATTCAAAAAATGGGAAAAAACAAAAAAAATTAAAAAAAAATTTTTTTTAACATTTTTCCTTTCATCACTGCATTATCAGGTGTCCAGTCTGTACTGTGGCACCTGCCCCCTCCCTTTCCTCAGGGTCTCCCAAATTTTCATTTAATTTTCAAAGAACTTTTAGGTCATAGCAAAGTCACACACAGAATACTAGAGACTCTCATATACCCATGCTCCTTCCCCTTTCCTCACCCCATATTAAAACCTTTTTTATGTGGATGGTAGCCTTGTTTAACTGTTATACTGATAGTGAAACATGGCTACTAAACATTGTCTATGGTTTACAGTATAGTTTACAATTTAAATGGTACAGTTTAATAATTTTTTATCATATTTACCATGTCCTGTATCCATAACTATTAGGTAATGAAAAACACTTCGCAGGATCACTAAACACCCCCTGTTTGATCCTTTCTTTTCCTTTCTCCCCATTCCCCTGGAGCACATGACACTCCCCTATCTTGACTCATTGTATGACAAAATTCATAGTTACATGCAACAAGAAGTCTTGACATGCTGATTATCCTCTCCTTTAGGATCCACCCCTGCACCTAAGAGACACCCACCTGTCTGTTTCCAGGTGAATCGACCTCCCAAAGATGGGGTTCCATCTGTTTCCCACTCACCATGTGGGTCTCCCCTCCTAAACACAACACATTATGACAGGATGAACACTCACACACTCCCCAGAAGCCTGCTCCAGATGCACCCCTTCCTGAATGACCCCCCAAATGACAACCTAAGCCACTGACACTACCTTTTCATACTGCCATAAGAGCATTCCCACACCTGCACTTTCAACATCATACCCACAAATCCCATGTTCACCTAGTCCCCCTGCAATCTCTCCCCACAATACCCTGGGTATTCTAACCTGCCCTTCTTAATCTACATACCTGTCAACCCTGCACCACCAAACCCAATAATAGCACTACCCACAAGTCCTATCCTTCAATATGCAACGATACTCTATCACTTTAACATAGATTATTTCCATATGGCTGATGGTTCACAACCTTCTCTTCTCTTTCTCTGCCTTGTTAACCTATCTTTCAGAAAATGGTTCTCAGAGACTGCTCACTTTCCTCAATTAAAATCTGTGAGGTCATAGACTGTTCATCCTTCAATGCCTGGCTTACTTCACTCAACAAAATGTCTTCTATATTCATCCATGTTATTCCGTGTGTTAGCACTTTATTCCTTCTTACAGCTGAGTAATATTCCACCATATGTATGTACCACATTTTGTTTATCCATTCATCTGTTTATGGGCACCGGGGCTGATTCCAACTTTTGGCAATTGTGAACAATGCCGCTATGAACATTGGTGTGCATATATCTGTTGGTGTCTTTCCTTTCAACTCTTCTGGGTATATACCCAGCAGTGGAATCGCTGGATCATATGGAAGATCTATTGTTAGTTTTCTGAGGTACCGTCCAACTGTCTTCCACAGTGGCTGTACCATTCCACAATCCCACTAGAGGTGGATGAGTGTTCCTATTTCTCCACATCCTTTCCAATACTTATAGTCTGCAGTTTTTTTTTAATAGCTGCCATTCTGATGGGTGTAAGATGGAATCTCATTGTAGTTTTAATTTGCATTTCCCTAATAGCTAGCGATGTCGAGCATTTTTTCATGTGCATTTTAGCCATTTGTATTTCTTCCTTGGAGAAGTCTCTTTTCAGGTCCCTTGCCCATTTTTTAAATAGGATATTTGTCATTTTATTTTCAAGGATGTAAGGTATCTTTATATATGCAGGATATTAGGTTCCTGTCAGTTATATGGTTGCCAAATATTTTCTCCCATTGGGGAGGCTGCCTTTTTATTTTTTAGATAACACCATTTGAGGTGCAGAACTTTTTAATTTTGAGGAGATCACATTTACCTATTTTTTCTTTTGCTGCTGGTACATTGGGTCTGGAGTTCAGGAAACCATTTCCTATTACAAGGTCCTGTAGATGATTCCCTACATTATCTTCCAAGGTCTTTATGGTTTTGGCACTTATATTTAGATCTTTGATCCATCTTGAGTTGATTTTTAGATAAGGTGTAAGATGGTATTCCTCTCTCATTCTTTTCGATATGGAAATCCAGTTCTCCAAGCACCACTTGTTAAAGAGGCTTTCTCTCCCAACTGAGTGGGCTTAGTGGACTTGTTGAATATCAGATGACTCTATATGCGAGGATCTATATCAGAACTCCCAATTTGGTTCCATTGGTCAGTAGGTCTATCCTTGTCCCAATACCATGCAGTTTTATTCACTGTAGCTTTGTAGTATGTTTTAAAGTCAGGTAATGTGATACCTCAAATTTCATTTTTCTTTTTCAATGTCTTTGACAATTTGGGGCCTCTTATCTTTCGTAATATATTTTGTAGTTAGTTTTTCCAGTTCCTTAAAAAATACAGTGTTGATTTTTATTGGGATTGCATTAAATCTGAAGATTAGTTTGGATGGGATAGACATCTTGATGATGTTTGGTCTTCCTAACCATGAACAGGAAATATTCTTCCATTTATTTAAGTCTTCTTTGATTTCCTTTAACAGTGTTGTGTAGTTTTCTGTATGTAAGTCCTTTACGTCTTTAGTTAAATTTATTCCTAGGTATTTGATTCTTTTAGTTACTATTGTAAATGGTATTTTTTTCTTCATTACCTCTTCAGATTGCTCAGTATTGCTGTACAGAAATGCTACTGATTTTTGAGCCTTGATCTTGTAGCCTGCAACATTACTGAAGTCCTTTAGAAGTTCTAGAAGCTTTGTTGTAGATTTCTCAGGGCTTTTTACATATAGGATCATGTCGTCTGCAAATAATGAAATTTTTATTTCTTCTTTTCCAATTTGGATGCCTTTTATATCTTTTTCTTGTCTTAGTGTTTGAGCAAGTACTTCTAAGACAATGTTAAATCAGAGTGGTGATAGTGGGTATCCTTATCTTCTTTCCGATCTGAAAGTGAAGGCTTTTAGGATTTCACCATTGAAGATGATGTTAGCTTTTGGTTTTTGATATATACCCTTTATCATATTCTGAAAGTTTCCTTCTAAACCTATCTTTTGTAGTGTTTTTATCAGGAAAGAGTGCTGTATTTGTCAAATGCTTTTTCTGCATCTATAGAAATGATCATATGATTTTTTTTCGAATCTGTTTATATGGTGTATTACATTGTTTGATTTTTTTATATTGAACCATCCTTGCATAAGTGGGAATGAAACCCACTTAGTCATGGTGTATAATCCTTTTGATATTTTGTTGTATGCGATTGGCAAGTATTTTGTTGAGGAATTTAGCATCTAGGTTTATAAGAGAAATTGGTCTGTAATTTTCCTTTCTTGTGGTATCTTTGTTTGGTTTTGGCATTAGGGTAATGTTGGCACCATAGAATGAGTTAGGCAATATTCCTTCTACTTTTATTTTTTGGAAGAGCTTAAGCAGAATTGGTGTTAGTTCTTTCCGGAATGTTTGGTAGAATTCAGGTGTGAAGCCACCTGCTCCTGGGCTCTTCTTAGTTGGGAGGTTTTTGATGACTGTGTCTACCTCTTTACTTGTAATTGGACTGTGGGTTTCATCAATTTCTTCTTTCATCAATGTAGGCTGTTTGTGAATTTCTAGAAATTTCTCCATTTTCTCTAAATTATCATTCTTATTGGCATATAATTTTTCAAAGTATCCTCTATTGATATTCTTTATTTCTGTGGGGTCAGTAGTGATATCCCCTTGCTCATTCCTTATTTTGTGAATTTGCATCTGTTCTCTCTTTTTCTTTGTAGTCTGGCTAAGGATTTGTCAATTTTATTGATCTCCTTGAAGAACCCGTTTTTGGTTTTGTGTATTTTTTCTAGTGCTTTCTTATTCTCTACTTCATTCAATTCTGCTCTAATCTTTATTATTTCCTTCTTTCTACTTCATTTAGGTTTAGTTTGTAGTTGTTTTTTTCCATTCCTTCAAGTGTGCTGTTAGGTCTTCAATTTTAGCTCTTCCTTCTTTTTTCAAATATGTGTTTATGTCTTTGAACTTCCCTCTCAGGACAGCCTTTGCTGCATCCCATAGGCTTTGATATGTTGTGTTGTCATTTTCATTAGTTTCAAGCTAGTTACTGATTTCTTTTGATGTTTCCTCCTTGATCCACTATTTGTCTAATAGTGTGCTGTTTAACTTCCATATCTTTGGGCCTAATCTGTTTCTCTGACCTTAGTGATTTCCAATTTCATTCCATTGTGGTCAGAGGAATTACTTTGCATAATCTCAATCTATCATGTGGTCTATCTTGGAGTATGATCCAAGTGCACTCGACAAGAATGTAAATCCTGCTGTATTTGGGTGTAGTGTTCTGTATATGTCTATTAAATCCAGGTCTTCTAATGTATTGTTCAGAGTCTTTTTTTTTTTTTTTAATTCTCTGTCTACATGTTCTGTCTAATGGTGATAATGGTGTATTAAAGTCCCCCACTATAGTTGTAGAGGTATTTATTTATCCACTTAGTTTTTCCACAGTTTACCTCATGTATTTTGAGTCACCCTGATTAGGTGCATAAATGTTTATGATTGTTCTCTCTTCTTGACAGATTACCGCTTTTACTAATATATAGTGTCCATCTTTGTCTCTTGCAATAGTTTTTCATTTAAAGTCTATTTTGTCTGATATTAGGATAGCTATTCCTGCCCTTTTTTGGCTACTGTTAGCTTGTAAAATTGTTTTCCAGCCATTCACTTTTAGCTTCCTTAAATCCCTAGGTCGAAGGTGGATTTCTTGTAGACAGCATATAGATGGATCATATTTCCTCATCCATTCTGCCAATCTGTGTCTCTTGGGTTGTGAATTTAATCCATTAACATTCAGTGTCATGCTCAAAACAAATTTCTTACTTCAGTCATATTTTCTTTGGTTTAATATGTGTCATATGTTGTTTTGTTTCTGTTTTTGTCTTTTTAGTTGTTTTTAAACTATCCTACATCTTTCTCTCCCTTGTTTTTTCTTATCAACTTGTAGAACTTCCTTTAGTGTTTCTTGAAGTGCAGGTTTCTTATTGATATACTCTCTTAATTTTGTTTATCTGTGAATATTTTGAAGTCTCCATCATTTTGAATGCCAATTTTGCTAGATAGAGAATTCATGGCTGGAAGATTTTTATTTTAATACTTTGACTATGTCATACCACTGTCTTCTTGCCTCCATGGTTTCAGATGAGAAATCAGCACTTAATCTTATTGTACTTCCCTTGTATGTGATGGTTCTGTTGTCTCTTGCTGCCTTGAGTATTTTCTCTTTTTCTTGAGCATTGGACATTTTGACAAGTATATGTCTTGGAGTTGGCCTGTTGGGATTTATACTGTTTGGGGTGTTCTATGCTTCCTGGACTTGTACATCCATGTCTCTCATCAATGGGGAACCTCAATAGGGTTGGGAAGTTTTCAGCCATTATTTCCATCAACACTCCTTCTTTTCCCTTTCCCTTCTCTTTTCTTCTGGGATGTCTATAATGCTATATTTGTGACTTTTGTGTTGTCAGTTAAATCCCTGAGCCCCTGATGGATTTTTTCTATCTTTTTATCTCTCTATTCTTCTATCTATTTGATTTCAGATGTATTGTCTTCCACATCACTAATTCTTTCTTCTGCCTGTTCAAATCTAGTGTTATGTGAATCCAATATATTTTTTATTTCTTGCCTTGTGCATTTATCACCTTCATATCTGTTATCTTTTTATGTATGTTTACAATGTCTTCAGTATGTTCTCCCAGTGTCTTCTTTATATTCATAATGTCTTCCTTCATATCCTTAATTTGGTTCATGATATTTGTTTGGAAAGCTTTCATTAGTTGTTTGATGTTCTGCATCTCTTCCTGGTTTTTAGTTTGTTCATTGGACTGGTCCATGTCTTCCTGTTTCTCAATGTGTTTTGCAATTTTTTGTTGCCCTCTAGTCATCCTTGTATTTTGATGAGTTTGTTCTGTTGATTAGCTTCTTTCTATGCTCTATAGTTTTTTACCTGTTGGTTCTGTGTGTGTGTTAAGTTTTCTCTTTGACACTTTTTCTTCATCTTTTATTTCCTTGCTTCTTTCTATGTTCCCTTGATGGCAAAAGATTAGGGCCAGAGGAATAGAAAGATGTGAGAAAGGAAGTAGGATTATAGTAATATTGAAAAAAGTTAGAAGAGGGGCCGTATAATACTTAGTAAACTGAATATTTAACTCATGTAGGCAGTGTAGAGAAAGAGGAAAAAAGAAGTGGAGTACCTACAATGGACTGGGAAACCAAATAGAGGAAAATATATGTAATGATTTAGAAGTCTACAATGATGAAGAGACAGAGAAAGAGTAAAAAAGGGATGAAAGGAAAAAGTTAATATTAATAAAAAATGAAGAAAGCAGAATAAATAGAATAGAAATTGACAGCCTTGAAGTTGTGGGCTAATGAAAAAATGTGGTATGTATGAACCACAACAGAAAGCAGAAGGCTGAAAGATGAAGGAAGTAAAAGAGATAGCATTGGGAGATAAAATCAATAAAGACAGAGAATGGGAAATCACTGAAGAAGCACAGCAAAGTAGAGACAAGCTAGCAGCACCTAATTTAAAATAGAAAAGAAAAATTAAAAAAGACAGACAGAAAGAAAAAAGAAGACGGGGAGGAAAGAGGAAAGAAAAGCAAGATACAACAAATAAACAAAGAAAAAACAACCAACCACACAAGCAAGCAGTCAAAGAAAGCTAAGGAAGAACAGTGTTCCTTCTTGGGCCCTTGTTGAACCTCTCAACCTGTTTGTGTTCATCAATCATTTGCCCTGCAAGGTTCTATGCGCAGGTTTTGAGGCAGATTTTAGGTATTAAAATGAATTTAAAAAGGAAAATTCTTTTTTTTATTTTTTAAAGTGACTGTCTTCTTCTTCTTCTTCTTCTTCTTCTTTTTTTCTTTTTGGTGAAATAGGGACCCAAAATATGTACTCTTCTAGACCACCCCCTTCACTGAGGCGACCCTAACTAAGATTGTAGACACTAATCAAGCACTTCCCACTTCCTGGCCTCCCCAGGGGAGGTGAAACTCTGATGCTAATCAGTGCAGAATGATAAAATTTGCTGACTCTGCCCACTCTGGAGCCATGCCTGAGTATCACTGGGCTGTTGGCTAAATCACACTTCTTCAGTAGATTCACATTTCCCCTCAGCTTGGTGCTCCTTCAAGCCAACTTATCTGCTCCCCAAAGCTATGAGGGGGTCCGGGCAGCAAAAACCATAGAAAGGAAACCCCTCTCAACCTTCTGTCAGAAACCTTCCACTCTCGGAGAATGCTCCCTCTCATCGGGTAGCCAGTGAGGTTTTGGGCATTTCCCTGGGGAGCTAGGTTAAATGAACTTTTCTCAGCAGATTCACCACTCCTTTCAGCCTGGTCCTGCTTCAAGCAAGCTATTTTGTTCCACAAATCTGCAAAGAGTTTCAGGCAGCAAAATCCACAGAATGAAAAACCCTTTCAACCCTCCACCAGAATCCTCCCACTCTCAGAGAACACTCCCTCTCATCAGGTTTCTGCCAGGAGTCACGGCTCAAACCATACTTTTTCCCCAAGGGTGGAGCTCAGCCATCTGTGTTTATGACCACAGGCAGGGAAAAAACTCATGAATCCTTCCTGAGTAATCTGTGCTGTCCAGCTCCTTCCAGAGCAATGTTCCTAAGGTTCTTGCTCCATGTGACCCCTGCACAGACCCCTGGGCAGGACCTTGTCCCCAATCAGCCATCCTCAGATATTGAGTCAGTGAGTGCCCTACTAAACCAATGCCGTTTTCTCTCCCCTTGTATGTATTCTTGTGTATATGAATGTCCGTAGATTTTCTGAAGTAGTACAGATGACTAAAAGAATTTTTTAACTGACTAAAGCCATAGGGGAACAGATGTGGCTCAAATGTTTGAGCTCCTCCTTCCCACATGGGACATCCCAACTTCAGTCCCAAGAGCCTCCTAAAAAAACAAGAAGCAATCAAATGAGAAAACCAACTCAGGGTAGCCATTGTGGCTCAATGATTGAGTGCCAGCTTCCCACATATGAGGTCCTGTGTTCAATCCCTGACCCCAGTACCTCAAAAAACAAAAATAATTTCTTCACTATGTGAGTTCTCTGGTTTGTTTAAAGGTTAAATCTATGGCTGAAGTCTCTTTCATATCCAAAACCTTTATACTGTGAGTTGTTTCATTTAAAGTCAGAATGTTGTCTGATGGCTTCCTCAAATTGGTGACATTCATAGGAATTATCTCCAGTTTTTAGTAACCTCCTGTTGTCTCAGGCAGAAAAGTTGAGTTTTTTCCATACATATGATATTATGTTTTCTGTCCAGCATGAATTCTGTCATGTTCCCAGATGTTAGAACACTTCTACATGAAAGGTTTCCCACACAGACAATATTCATGGGATTTCTCTACAATATGAATTCTCTCATGTTATTTAACTTTAGAATATTGACTGAAGGCTTTCTCACATAGGTGATGCTCATAGTGTTTCTCTCCAGTGTGAGTTCTCACATGATTTTTTAGGGAAGAGGAGTAACTGAAGGCTTTCCCACATGTATGAGATTCATAGGGTTTCTCTCCAGAATGAGTTATCTCATCTTGTTTAAGATTAGAATATTGACTGAAGGCTTTCCCACATAGCTGACACTCATAACTTTTCTCTCCAGTGTGAGTTCTCTTATGATTTTTTAGGGAAAGGGAGTAACTGAAGGCTGTCCCTCATACATGACATTCATAGGGTTTCTCTCCAGTGTGAGTTCTCTCATGTTCTTCAAGATTAGAGTATTGACTGAAGGCTTTCGCACATAGTTGACATACATGGAGTTTTTCTCCAGTGTGACATCTCTCATGTTATTTAAAGTAAGAGGATGTAGTGAAGACTTTCCTACAAAGATAGCCTTGATGGGGTTTCTTTCCAGTGTAAGAACTTTCATGTTATCTAAGTTGAGATTATATACTGAATGTTTTCCCACATTGATGACATTCATAGAGCTTCTCTGTAGTGTGAGTTCTCTCATGTTGTTTAATCGAAAAGTGATGAGGGAAGCCTTTCCCACAAAAATGACATTGATAGGGTTTCTTCCCAGTGTGAGTTCTCTGATATTCTTTCAGATTAGAATAGTGATGGAACACATTCCCACCAAGATGAAATTCATTGATTTTTTCTCCAATGAGTGTACCACTGTATTGTCTGAGGTCAGGACATTGCTTACAGTTTTTAGCACATCAATGAAATTCAAATGATTTACTTCTAGGTTGAATCTGCTTATGTTGATGAATAGTCATTGAGAATGTTGCAAGTGGTTTCCTGAAATAGGATTTCTTTCTTATGTGAATTAATGCATGTTGGTTCAGTATGGATGTGTGAGAGGAATCTTCTTTCAAATAATTACATTGAAATGAATACTTTTGGATGTGAGATGTCTGCTGTGGGGAATTCTATGAGAGAATGTAAAACATTTATCTTTATATATGAATTTCTTCATTTCCCTACACATGAAATCTAGGCTAATCCACTAGTGATAGTCTGAAATTAAAAATTTGCCATGTTCATCTCATATACATATTATTGTACTCCATACACATACATTTTCTCTATTATAACAATTTAATTGCAGAGGTATCTGATCAATTTTGAGCTTCATGATATTTCAAAGATTATATGTGTGAAACCTGTTTATGCAATTCATTTTTTAAATGAACTTTTGTTAGAGTTTGTTTTTAGGTTAATTTTTACCTAAATTCAAACAATCATTGGTTTTTGCTGGATTAGTACTTAATCCAACATTAATTACAGTTTCATGGCTTTACTGAATTGCTAATTTATTCCATCCCTGGGTATCTACTTGGAATACTAGGGTTCATAAAATTAAGCTTACCAATGACATGATTTTAGAAGTTTCTTTCCTACAGAAAGGTTTGTTGAATGTTATTTCTCAAAACATTTCCCATGTTTTAAAGGCACTTTGCCTCCCTGTAGTAATTGAAAAATAACAGAATACATTGTTAGAGTAGCATTAAGGAATGAAAACTTGGGGAAGTTTCAAATATCACTTTCCACATGTTTCCAACTTTCACAATTATCTGGGAAATAATATCAAATTAATGAACACACTAAGCATAAGAAAACATTATAGGATATAACAATCAGGAAAGATTTTCAGGCATGGAATATAAGAAAAAAGAAGTTGGGATATCAGGGAGGTAAAAAAGTGGGTAAACCTTCCAAGAAGAGGAACAAGACAAGGGTCATTATGTCAAAGTTTAATTGCAATAGCAAATGAATATCTCTTTTCCAATGCCAATGAAATTTGAATAAAACTTGAGAAGTGTATGGAATGAACACATGTGACTAAAATTTCTCCAATATCCTCAGGTACATTTTAGAAATCATAATTCATGTAAGGAAACCTGAAGAAATCATAACACCCTTAAGGAATCCTGAAGTTAATATATTCAAGCACATACTATATCATGAGACCCCTCTTCTAAGGCACAAGTCCTTAGAACTCACCTAGACTCTGGTATTGAGGAATTCCTATCCTTTCTCTCCACACTTCTTTTTCCATCTGGGAAAGCACATCTGATTTGCAGACTTGATATTCTGTTTGTATGAAAAAAGTTACCTGGAATTTGAATTGTGATAGTAACAAAGCATGATCATGATGTACATGGCAGGTTACCAAAGTATAAAGTAACCACTGAAATTCAGCAATGCAGCAATACCTTGAACTCATCTCATTGATAATATTTCAACAGAAATTATCTCTTCACCTTTTGCCCATTTCAAAAAAGACACTTTTTCTTGCTACCCATGCACTAGTACAAAGAGACTGCAGAATCATCTATATTCTAAATGAGGAGAAAATTCTATTCCCACAGTGATAGCATATTATGTGCAAAAATAATCCAATAAACATAAATTCCACCAGAACTATTTAAATTCTCTATGGAAAATGAAATATGCAATACTTTTACTACTGTGTCCAAAGCCTCAGAAGAGTGCTTGGAGCAAAATACTGATTTCACCCCAGCCAATTATTTATCCATTCAAAGAGTATTCATTGAGTTCTTAGCACAGCCCAGAGTATTGGAATTTGATATTCAAAAAAGACATTAAATTATGGTCAAGAAGATTAAATTCTCTTCTGGTGAACAAAATGTAAAAAACAAGGAATCAAATTCATTTAGACAATTGTATTAGTCAACCAAAGTGGTGCTGATGCAAAATGGTGTTGATGTAAGAGAAATTGGTTGGTTTTCACAAAGGGTATTTATTTTGGGTAGAAGCTTACAGTCACAAGATCCTAGAGAACCAAACTCAAGGTACTATAAGAGGTACTTTCTCACCCAAAGTCACTGGCTATGCATTGAAGCAAGATGGCAAGCAAAGACTGTGAGGATTCAGTCTTCCTTCTTCTTCTTAAGTTTCCATGGTCCCAGCTTCTCTTATTTCAGATGTAGCCTGACATAAGACTCATCTCTCTTCCCAGGGCTCATTTCTTTCTGGGCTTAGCTGCTCTGTACTCTTCACAAGGTCAGCTGTAGAGTATCAGGCTCATCTCTCTTCCTGGGGCCTCTGCCATGTCTAATGAGCGGTCTCTCCTCCTCTGCCATCTCTATTTTTGTGAGGGTGCCCACCCAATAAGAGGTCTGGCACTCAATGCCATACTGACATGGTGGAATCAAAGCCCTATTCTTAAATTAATCAAGTAAACATAACTTTTGAATTTAACACAATCAAAGTTATCATGGCCAGAGGAATCAACCTGTTTACAAACATAACTAATATCTCTATTTAGAATTTATAAATAATATCAAACTGCCACACTTCACCCTCTGAATTCCAAAAGTCATTACAATATTGAAAAAAGGTTTTAAATGTGTAACAATGTTAATTATATAATCACATCACAATCAGTTTATAGAAATATAGTTTGTCTTGGAAGGCAAAGAACAGTCTGGCTTTAGACCTCTGAAATTTACAAAACAATTTATCTGCTTCCAATATACAAAGGGACAGGCAAAGGATAAACATTTGCATTACCATAGGGAGAAATTGGGAGGGAAACATGAGTCACAGGTCCCCAAAAGTTCTGAAAATCTGCAGGGCATACTCCATTAGATTTCATGAGAGTCTTTCTTAAGATAATGGTTTCTTCTCAGGTCCTTTTGGGGGCCTACCCTTTTGACAGGCTTTCCCAAGAGCCATTTTCTTGGTTCTACTCTCATCAAGCATCTGGGTGGTGACTGAGATCCAGACCTCACTCTCCAAGAACATGGGGGTGATGGCTACAATTTCCCCAATCTCAGTTATAGTATAAAACTCGTAGATACAGTGAGGTGGTTGCAACATTCTCCTTTATCTCTGGCATACAGGCCCAAGTCTTCAGAAGAGTGTGGTGATGACCTGGCCTTCCTCAATCTATGGGGAAAAGGCCCAACCCTCTCAGAGCAATGGGGTGGCTTATTTCTTTTGGGATTCAGCTGCTCTGTTTTCTTCACAATGTCAACTGTAGACTGTCAAACATATCTCTCTTCCCAGGGATTTTGCCTTGTCTAATGAGCTGTCTCTATTCCTCTGCTGTGCCCTTTTCTGTTTGAGTGTCCACCCACCAAGCTGGTAAGGACTCAGTGACCCACTGACATTGGTGAATCAAAGCCCTAATTTTAATTTAATCAAGAAAACATAATCTTTGAATATAATACAATCAAAGGGTATTACACCTGAGGAACTCTCCAGTTTACAGACATATTCAGTATCTCTTTTTGGAATTCATAAAAAATATCAAACTGCCACAGCAGTTTTATGTTTTAAAACACAATATAAATCTATTAAAATTTAAAATTATAAAAAATATAAGTGAAAATAATAATTATAGAATACAGAGAAGCTGATTTAGACATTTGAGTAAATAAATGGAAGATGATTTAGAATAAATATATAGGAAGGTAGGTTAGATAGATGGTAGATAGATTAGAGATAGACAGTAATAGATGGTAGATAAATTTGAGAGACTCACCCACTGAGACCAGGTTATTGAAGTTCTCCAGCATTACTTCTCTGAACAGCTTTCTCTGGGATGTGTCTAGCAGGTCACACTTATCCTCAGTAAAGTATACAGTTATGTCCTCAAATGCCACTAACTCCTAAAACATTGCAGAAATTTGTTTTCATGTAGGGCTATCCTTACCAATATCCTGGGTGTGATTTTCAAAATAACAGCACTGAAGAAGCAGAGACTGTGTATATAAAACTCAAAATGTGCCTGGCTTTCTAATAACATCATTATTAATGTTGAACTGCCATCTGCCTTTCAGATGCAGTCACAGAACATACACACTCTGAATACATAACAGCCCATTGTAAAAGAAAATCATATGACATGGGGTGTGATATGCTCCTGGGAATTTCCCAATAAACTTGTCATTATGCCTCCTTACCAGCAGATTATAAAGCTTTCATTTGAGCTTTCATAACTAAATCAATCTTTCACAAAAATTTTAAGTAAATTTATAGACTTATTGTAAGGCAAGCAATATCCATGATATATCATTTTAAAAAATGAATATGGTGAGGTAATTCCCCTATATAGATGAACTCATTTATAAAATCATTTAAGGATATGTTATGCATTTTAACAAATGCAATAAGTTAATGTGTAAATTACTTTCTCTCAAAATTCAATTCACAGGTCTATTATTCATTAAATTGGCAAGTAACCTTGAAGAAATATCAATAATTCTGCAAAACTGAATAGGTTAAGTACAGAACTCAGGATCAGTAAGGCCTCCTTTCCTCTGTGGTACATATCTCAGGTATTCATTACAATATATAAATACAGATGTCTGGGTCACAAGACAGGGACTCCTGAAATAGTTTTACTGACATATGACCTTAGACTTACCATTCCTGTGGTAGGTAACCTTCCAATCTCAATTTTTTCTGGGGCCTGTAAATATGAGTTTTCATTTCTATCTTTTATCTTTTTCTCATTTGTCTGTGAAAGATTAAAAGAATCCTGTACATTGCTTGTGGTTACTCCAAATCTTAAAAATTTTCACAGGGACATAAATTTTGTTCTACAGCTCCTGAATCCACAGCCACAATGAAGGAAAAGATAATTCCTGTACATTTCATGAATTTGTAAAATTTGACAGGAAGTGGATGTGGATCAATGAGAATCTCAGTACAGAATATATCTTCAAGTATGGAACTCAGATGTGATATTTTGACTTGAAAGTGTAAATTCTATAACCATCGAAGAGAAGTCAAAGGAATGGTAGATATTGCCTAGGTAGAAAGAAAGAAGTAAAGGAAGGACTGGGACTGTGTTCTAAGAGGTTTCAACATGTAATGCTTCAGAAATAACTTGAAAATATGTAAAGTGGAGCCAGAAAAAAATCAAAGAAAATGTTTTGAGTAGGAGACCAGGAAATAAATGGATGATAGAAGGAGGAAAACAGGGAAACTGTTGAGGAATTTTGTAAGGTGAAGAGGCATTCAGTGGTTTCATTGAGATGGAGGTAAGAAGCTTCTCAGAGGAAGTGCATGTAAGAGCAGGAGATGTAAGCCATATCAGAGTGCACTGAGGAGTGAGCAGGAAGTGAGGATAAACTAATTGCTGCTCATTCATAAAGGTTAGCCTCAGTTGTTAAGAGAATTGAATAAATGGGAAGCAAAAATCACCTATGAATAACATTTAAATATTTTAAGATAGTACTTTGGTAGAGTCAATGTATGAAAATTGAAAGTATTTATAAATGGTAATTGTGGAAGGCTAGGTCACATCTTATAGTTTGGAGAACAACCAAGAATTCAAAAAGTAAGAGGAGACCTTGAGGTCTATTCAATTCTGAGGCAAGTTCCACAGAAAAGCCACTCTTGGCTCCTCTCTCAAAGTTCTGCTCTGTCTGGTTTCTTTTTCTATGACCAAAAGAAAGCTATTGGTATTCCTTTTGCTTAGGGGAAATATTTCATAAAGCAAATGAGTGGTCTATTCCTAGGAGAAAACCCTGATGGCACAGACTGCAGATACTGATCCTAATCAGGGTATCATTCAATGAGATGCATTCTGTTCACTTTGACTTAATTTACAAGATAATTAAAAAATTAAAATTCTCTTATGGTTTTGAAAAATGAAGAGATAAGGCCATTGAGAAGGATGATTGAAAGGTTACTTTATTAATTAACTTAACAAATACTTTACAGTTCATTCACTGTAACAGGAAATATGCAAAGTCCTGGAGATGCAACAGGGAAGGAGATATGGCATAAGCTCTGTGACAAAAGTAATGGAAAAAGAACCAAAAGCTGTCTAAGGGACCTTCTTTGGGGGTCAGCAGATCAGGAGAGGGCTACACAACTCCCAGGAGGTTGAAGGACAGACAGATGAAGAACCCTAAACAACAAATGTGAGTTACAAAATGCCCACAGAGGCCAAGAAGGGCTCCCTTCTCTCACCCCCAATATATTAAGCTGGGGTAAAACCCCAGATTCACTGCATCCAACTGAGAGTGTAACAGATGTCTTCCCCCTGGTCAGTTGTTACAAGGAAAAAGGGAGGGGGATTTGAAGGGCTTCTCTTCAGTGAATTTGGCCAGCAGAGCCAAACAAAAGAAAGCAGAGGATGAAACACCTCCATAGAAAGGTGCACAGATGAGTGCCATCTGCTAGCTGATCTGGAAATTGCATGAACAAAATCTGTTTTTGGGTTTCTCTGTACTCTAAATTATGGAGAAAATCTACACACCATTAGATGATTGCATGATTTTGATAACTTAAGCTGGGTAACTTTAAAGACAGAATAAGTTGAACCATACATCAAAGAAGAGCTGTGAAAAAAACAACAGGCAAAAGAGAAAAATTGGCAATCAGAGTAAATGCCCCAACATGTTAATATGCCTAAGTATCAGCAAAAAATTACAAGCCATACTAGGAAATAGGAAGAGATGGTCCAAACAAAGGAACAAACAAAATATCCTCTTGAGTCACAAGACAAGTCTCAATAAATTTTAAAATATTGAAAAAATACAAAATACTTTCTCTGATCACAACAGAATGAAGCTGGAAATCAATAATGGACAGAAAAAGGGGAAATTCATAAATATATAGATATTAAACAACATATTCTTAAATAATCAGTTGGTCAAAGAAGAAATTGAAAGAGAATTCAGCAAATATCGAGATGAATGAAAATGAGAACAAAATATGTCAAAACCTCTGGGACCTTCAGTGCTCAGGGACGATGGCATCAACCACCTGCTTTATTCAGCTGCTGTGGAACTGGGCATCTGAGGAATGTTCTGCAGGCTGATCTCCTCCCTCTCTCCCCAAAGCAAGATCTGCAGACAATGCTGCAGCTGCACTACCAGGAGATATTCAAGTGAACTCAGTCTCCACCCAAACTCCCTGTGGGTCCCAGGCTCAAGCTTTCCAACAGTTATTACTGCACTCACAATGGCCACTGTGAAGTGTCCCCCCCTCAGTCATCATGTCCTCACAGAAGATATTGGCATCAGACAAGCCAGCAGAGAGCTCACACTTCCCTGTAGCCACATCTGAGAAGAGAGCAGTGATACCATCTCTACCCATAAAGAGATGCAACCTGTCCAAAGACCAGCCTTACCTATGACTCAGTGAACTGGGGCACCTGGCTGTGCCTTCAGGACACCTGAGTGCTTCACCTTCTTGGATTCTCTGTGGGAAAACATGACCTATTTTATGATAAATATGCTGAGCGTCAGTCTCAAAAAAAATCTCTCAGACACCACAAAGACAGTGCTTAGAAGAAAATTTATAGTCCTCAATGGTTACATTAAACAAGATGAAAGAGGGGAGTGGATGTAGCTGAAGTGGTTGAGTACCTGCTTCCCATGTACTAGGTCCTGGGTTCAATCCCAGGTATCTCCTCAAAACAAATGAAAAAAACAGCTTTCATTAGAGAATGGATTTAACTAAGTAGATGAGCACCTGTGTCCAATGTACAAGGTCCTGGGTTTAATCCCCAGTACCTCCTTTAAAGAAGAAAGTGATAAAGTTGGAGATCAAACTGCACACTTGGAGGAAATAGAAAAAGAGCAGCAAACTAATGCCAAACAAAGCAAAAGGAAAAAGTAGTAAAGATCAGAGCAGAAATAAAATAAATAAAACAAAAATCCAACAGCAAGTATTAACAAAACCAGAAGTTGGTACTTTGTGATCAACAAAAGCAACAAATCGTTAGCTAGATGACAAAAAAGAGAGAATATGTAAATAATTAAAAACACAAATGAGAGGGGGACATTACCACCTCAGGGTGGTTCAACACAAGAAAATCAATTCGTATAATAAACCACATTCATAAATTGAAGATGAAAAGAAACATGATCCTCTGAATTGATGCAGAAAAGGCCTCTGACAAAATACAGCACCAATTCTTGATAAAAAACATTCCAAAAGATAGGAATAGAAGGAAACTTTCTCAATACAGTAAAGTGCATATTTGAAAAACCTACAGCTAACATTGTATTCAATGGTGAAAGAATGAAAGCTTTCCCAATGAGATCAGGAAAAAACCATAGATGCCCACTGTCACCATTGCTAGTCAGTATTTTGCTAGAAGTTCTAGGTAGAGCAATTAGGCTAGATAAAATGTACCGAAATAGGAAAAGAAGAAATAAAACTTTCACTATTTGCTGATGGTATGATCCTATATCTAGAAAATCCTGAAAAATCCACAATAAAGCTACTAGATGAGACAAATTCAGCAAAGTGTCAAGATGCAAGATTAATATGCAAAAATCAGTTGTGTTCTATACACTACTGATGTGCAAACTCAGGATGAAATCAGGAAAATTTTCCATTTCTAATAGTGACTAAAACAATCAAATGTTTAGGAATAAACTTAACCCAGCCCATAGAGACCCTGTATTTGGAAAACTACAAAATATTGCTAAAAGGAACAAAAGAAGCCTCTAATAAATGGAAGGACATTCTGTGTTCATAGACTGGAAGACTAAATATCGTTAAGATATAATTTCTACCCCAATTGATTTACACAATCAACACAATACCATTAAAAATCTCAACAGAATTTTTCACAGAAATCTAAAAGTCAGTTACCAAACTTATTTTGAGAGAATGGATTTTGAATAGCCAAAATGTTTTTAAAAAGAAGAACGAATTTGGAGCACTCTGACTTCCTGCCTTTAAAACATACTATTTAGCTACAGTGGTAAAAACAGCATTGTACTGGCATAAAGACAGACACATTGACCAATGGAACCAAACAAAGAACTCAGAAATAGACCCTCACATCTACAATCAAGTGATTTTTGTCAAGGCTGTTAAAACCACCCAGCTGGGACAGAACAGACTCTTCAACAAGTGGTGCTGGGAGAATTTGATAGCCATATCTGAAAGAAAGAAAGAAAAGAAAGAAGAAAAGAAAAGAAAAGAATTTTTAACAAAATTAATTTTTAAACAAAAATTAATTCAAAATAGATCAAAGACCTAAATATAAAAACAACAATCATAAAACTCCAGGAAGAAAATGTAGTAAAACATATTCAAGACATTCTATTAGTTGGTATTTTCTTAAACTTTACACCAAAAGCAAGAGCAACAAAAGAAAAAATAGATAAATGGGACTTCCACAAAATTAAACACTTTTGCATCTCAAATGACTTAGTCAAAATGGGTGTAAAGGCAGCTAACTCAATGGAAGAAAATATTTGGCAATCACATATCTGATAAGGGTATAATATACATGATATATAAAGAGATCATACAACTCAACAATAAAAAGACAAACGACCCAATTAAAAAGTGGGCAAAAACTTAAAAAGGTAATTATCCAAAGAAGATATACAAATGGTGAAGAAATATTTAAAAAACTGTGAGATATCATTTCACACCTATTAGACTGTCCCCTATTAAAAAGTCAGAAAACTTTAAATGGAGAGTATGTGGAGAGACAGGAACACTTATTCACTGTTGCTGAGAATGCCACGTGACTGGGTAATGCCATTACTAACTATATACCCAGGAGAACTGAGTGTATTGTCACAAACAGACATCTGCACACCAATGTTCATAATGGTGTTAATCATGATTGCAAAAAGTTGGAAACAACCCAGGTGTCCAACTGATGAATAGATAAACAAATTGGAGTGTAATGCAGCTGTAAAAGTAATGAAGTCATGAAGCATATGACAATATGGATGAACCTGAAGGACATTACATTGAGTGAAGCAAGCTGACTAAAAAGGAAAAATACTATATGATTCCACTATTGTGAACTAATTATGTTATGTAAACTCATGGAATTAATAATTAGAATATCAGTCAAAAGATAATAAAATGATGGTAGAGAATGGAAGGCTGAGGTGTAAGTGTGCAGAAGGGGTTAAAAGGTTTTTTGTAAATCTTTGAAAATGAATGGAAATTGTGAGAGCACTTCATGGTTTTGTGACTAACGGAGTTTTGTAGATATATGACAGTGGCTAAAATGGAAGGTATAAGGACATTTATATTACTAGATGGAAAGCTAAAAAAATGTAACATGAGACTGTATAACAGTGAAACCTCATGCAAAATGCAAATATGGGTGATATTGCATATATAAGGCTCTTTTACAAAATATAAATATGAATATACTAGAGAGAAGGAAGCATAATAGCAGCTATATACTGAAAGGGAAGCCTAGAGAGATTGTGAAATAATGAGATTTTTTTTGGTTGGTTTTTGTCTTTTCATTATTCCTGGAATAATGAAAGTGCTCCAAAGCAGATTGTATTAATGAGTGCACAACTATGTGATTATACTGAATACCATTGCTTGTACACTTTAGATAGATATATGATTTATAACATGTATCAATAAAATTTTAAAAATAAAGTAAGGATGAAGAAATATGAAAATTTGTGATCGACAATATTGTGACAAAAATGAAGCAGGTTGGTAAGATGGAACATGTTGGAGGGCAGTGTTAGTGTAGAGGCCACATAGTACTCTCTAGAACATTTTATTATTAGTACCTCTCATTAGATAAAATGAAAATCTTGTTTTAGAACTTTGTTTTTGTAGGGAAATTAAATTTAAATACCTACAATAGAGTATTATGCAAGTTTATGTTTTTCTTCCTAAGAATTTGAATTTATATTTGAATGGAATTGAAGGATTTCACTTTTTATTAGTTTCCTAATTTTAGTGGATTTTAAAAATCTGAATACAGTTTTGCAAATATCACTAGAAAAACATTGTGAGATATAAACCTATACAGATAGATTTATTTGACAATAAATTTCCTTTTATTAAAATATACAGTAATAAATGGTATGAGAAAGAGGTCTTCTTTCTTTCTTTTGGATATGGTTATCCAGTTCTCTCAGCATCATTTGTTGAATAGATGATCTGGCCCAGGTGGGAGGGCTTGGCAGCTTTTCCAAAAATCACTTGGCTGTAGATGTGAAGGTCTAATTCTGAGCTCTCAATTTGGTTCCATTTGTCTATCTGTCTGTCTTTATGCCAATATCATGTTGTTGTTGTTGTTGCTGTTGTTTGTTTGTTTGTTTGTTTTACCACTGTGGCTAATATATTTTAACATCAGGAAGCCACAGTACTCCAACTTTGTTGTTTTTTTTAAGGCATTTTTGGCTATATTGGGCCCCTTACTCTTCTAAATAAATTTGATAATTGGCTTTTCCACTTCTGCAAAAAAGGCTTTTGGGATTTTTATTGGGATTGCATTGAATTTATAAATAAGTTTGGGTAGAATTGACATCTTAATGATATTTAGTCTTCCAATCCATGAAAATGGATTGCCTTTCCATTTATTTAAGGTTTCTTTTGTTTATTCCTAAACATTTGATTGCTTTAGTCACTAATATAATGGAATTATTTTCCTGATTTCCTCCTCAGATTGCACATCAGTAGTGTATAGAAGCACTATTGATTTTTGTGTATTAATCTTGTATCCTGCCACTTTGCTGAACTCATATATTAGATATAGTAGCTTTGTTTTGGGTTTTTCAGGATTTTCTAGATACAGGATCATATCATCAGTGAAAAGTGCAAGTTTTAATTCCTTTCCTAGTTGATTGTCTTTTATTTCTTTATCTAGCCTAATTGCTCTAGCTAGAACTTCAGCACAATATTGAATAACTGTGGTGACAGTGGGCATCCTTGCCTTGTTACTGAACTCAGCAGGAAAGCTATATTTTGCCAAATGCCTTTTCTGCATCAACCAAGATCATGTGATTTTTCTTCAATTTATCTATGTGGTTTAATATACTAACTCATTTTCTTGTCTTGAATCAGCATTGCATACCTGGGGTAAAACCCACTTGCTTGTGGTGTATAATTCTTTTAATGTACTTTTGGATTTGGCTTGCAAGTATTTTCATGAGGATATTTGCATCTATATTAATTAGGGATATTGGTCTGTAATTTTTTTTCAAAGTATCTTTATCTGGTGTTGTTATTAAGGTGATGGCTTCATAGAATGAGTTTGGTAGTGTTCTTTCCTTTTCAATTTTTTGGAAGAGCTTGAAAAAGATTGATATTAGATTGTCTTTGAATGATTGGCAGAAT
Organism: Cabassous unicinctus; assembly: GCA_029593785.1. NCBI lineage: Eukaryota > Metazoa > Chordata > Mammalia > Cingulata > Chlamyphoridae > Cabassous > Cabassous unicinctus. Next base: position 44,634 of record JAQZBX010009741.1, read on the forward strand.
TCACCTTTGTAGCTATCTGGTCCTGGGCTTTTCATCTTTGGGAGGTTTTTGATGACAGATTCAATCCCTTTATGTGTGACTGGTATGTTGAGGTCTTCTATTTCTTCTAGGGTCAGTGTAGGTGGTTCATGTGTTTCTAGGAACTTGTCCATCTTGTCTACATTGACTAGTTTTCTGGCATACAGTTTACCAAAGTATCCTCTTATGACTGCTCTTATTACTGCAACATCTGTAATGGTCCCCCTCATTTCTGATTTTCTTTATTTGTATTTTCTCCCTTTTCACTTAGTCACAGTGGAAAAACAGCTAGTACTGGCATAAAGAGGGACAGATTGACCAATGGAACCATATCAAGAATACAGAAATAGACCCTCACATTTACAGCCAGGTGATTTTTTTAAACAAATTTGAACATTTTATTTTATTATTTTTAAACCATTTATTGAAGTATATCATTCATACATGAATATACATAAACTATAAGAGTTCAGTAAACGTTGTGAACTTACAAAACAAACATGCATAACATCATATAGGGCTCCCACACATCAACCCCCAAAAAACCACCCTGCATTGTTGTAAAACATTTCTTAACAAATCATGAAAGAGCATCATCAAAGTTTTACTATAACTATAGTCCATATCTTACTCCCTATCCTTTTTTTAAAGGATTTATTTATTTATTTATTTACTTTTAACCATTTTTACCGCCTCCCATTTTTGCTGTTTTTGTGTCCATTCTCTGGGCAACTCTCTGTGTCCATTTCCTGCCCTCTCTTCTCATCCTTCTCCTCCTGTCTTCACTGGGATTCAATCCTTTGAACCTCTGATGTGGGAGAGAGGTGTCCTACCAGCTGTGCTGCCTTTGTTCCTGTTTTTTTGCCATATCTCATCTTGGTTCTCCCATGTTT
>JAQZBX010009742.1:0-45536 GCA_029593785.1 Cabassous unicinctus
CTGGATGAAATGCAAAATGTTACAGCCACTTTGAAAGACAGACGTGTTTGGGTGGGGAGAGTGGGTTGGACTGTCCATGGAACACAGTGGAGGGTTGGGAAAGGGAGCAGGTGAACACTGGGGATTGGTGGGTACATGGTTCAGACTACAATGTTGAGAGAATGCTCTTTGAGAAATATGGCAAGTGAGGGATGCTGGTTTGAGGTATTGGATGGGGGGGCATTTGGGACAGGGCACACCTGGAGCAGGCTTCTAGGGAGTGTGTGAGTGTTCATCTTGCTATAGTGTGTTATATCATGGGTGGAGACCCACATAATGAGAAGCAAGATGGTAGACTCCCATTCTCAGGAGGCCTGCTATTTTCTCAAATAGAGGGGCAGGGGTCTCTTGAGAGCATGGGCAGTGCCTAATAGGGGAGGACACACCAATGTGTCAAGCCCTCAGTGTTGTTGCAAGTAACTATGAATTTTGTCCTTCAAGGAATGAAGCCATGGGTCCCATGGAGAGGGGAAAGGAGGAATAGAATAGTTGGAACAGGGGCATTTTGGAGGCAATGGAAGTATTCTACATGATCTTGCTATGATGAATACAGGCCACGTCGAATTGCATCAAAATTTATAAAAGTGTATGGTCCAAAATATAAACCATAATGTAAATCATTTACCATGGTTGGTAACTATCTGTTCATCAGTTGTAACAAACATACCATCTTCTTATAAAATGTTATTAATAGGGGAAGGGGGAAAAGGGGGAGAATGTTAAATATATGAGAGTCCCCTGTATTTGGTAGGAGACATTTCTGTAACATAAAACTTCTTTGAGGACAAAATGAAAAAAGTAGACACTGGTGGAATAAACAGAAAAAATAAATAAATAAATAAATAGAATCTGAGCCAAAACACTTCAGAATTTTCTTGAAGAAAACAAGTTTATTTTCTGTTTCTGTGTTCCTTGGAAATATTGGAGATATAGGTTCCCATTGAAGATTCTTTTCACTAAATGAGCATAAATTCTTCAACAAATAACACAACATCTAACATAATGTTCTCTCTTCATATGTTAGATTATCTATTGTCAGGTACAATCTCTTCCACCCAGATCTAATTTTATTCTTTCTCCTCAGATTGAAACTGAAAACTACATTTCCCAAAACCCAAATCTCCATATACTTCATTTTTGTTGCCTATGACTGAGAAGGATTTATGTTTGATTTGGAAGATTGGAAGAGAAGAAATGAAGTATTACCTGAAGCACAAAGATATTTGAGTATTATCAATACCTATATTGTTATTAAGGTTCTTGCTTAATCATAAAATATTTTTTAAAAATTGTTCCAAATGGTGTAATATTGATTGTTGTGATGAAAACTCAATTTTGTGATTATACAAAAATCCATTGAATGTACACTTTGGATTAATTGAATAGTATGTGAATATATCTCATTAAAAGTTGCTAAAAAATTTTCTAATTTGTAGACTTCAGAATTCAAAGGAACAAAGGTCACTTGGTTCTCCAATCATTTCTATATAATATATACATACATTTCTTAATATTTGGTAACTTCTATCTTTCTCTTAGATAAAAAATTTCATTGATCAAATAAAAGAAATGCAGAACTTGAAAAGTAAAAGGGATGTTAAAGGTAGATGTCATTTAACAGAAGAAAAATAAACTCTTTGAACTAATAATTGCGATTTGTTTCAGTCTTGTCCCAGTTTAAGAAGCAATACAATATCTGTTCCATCCTCTCTACTGCAGATTTCTCCATCCCACATAAAGTCCCTTTTGCAACTTGCCATAATATTTTTTCACTTTCTTCTGTAGTAAACATTGGAAGCTTTCTTTTGTAAATTATGTCAAAAATGACCATGTTTTACCCCTAATGAAGGAAATGCGAATTTTATCTCAATCTCTGACCTAATCATTCCATTCTCACAGATGAAATACATCTATTTATAAGTAAAGTGAGAAAAAATGATGAGTATCTTTAAAATAATAATATGATATTTGTCCAAACACATTTCATTTATTCTTGTTAAAAGAGAGAAAGAAACTTGGGATAATTCTTGATCCTGCATTATATTTTTCTTAATGTTTACCGGTGCAAACAAAGGTATGCAATATATCAGTACATTTGATACTAATAAATCAGGTACAGTTACAAAATTGCAATATTGGAATATTAAAAACATTTATTGAGCATTTATTATTTTGTTTACAAGTGTTATTGTTGCTGGGAATAATGATCACAAAAAAAGTTGTAATATAATACTGAGTAAAGAATGAGCTGATTCAAAAACAGAATCATTTTATTGCATATTAAACCCTATCAACTGTTTCCTTAAAATACTATTTGTAATATAATTAATAAAGGGGCAAAAAAATCATTATTTTGATGAAAATATATACCTGGAAAATGTTGTATATGTCCACAATACATATATGGATTTATCTACATATATAATATATTATATATGCAATAATACCTGTCTTCTGCAAGTTTGTCCAGATAATAGGAAAATGTATCATAGTCAACCCTTTTTATGAGACCAATTCTCCTTTGATATACAACTTTATATGTACATTGCAATATATGAAACATATAAATGAATACTGATTATGAATAGAGAGCCAGAAAACCTCAAAATATTGGAAAATAAAGTCCAAAGAAATATAAATAGCAAAATACATAAATTTGATGTATTCCATAAGTGCAAATTTGTCTAAATATTAAAATAATGGTAATTCAACCTATAAATATCTTACATGAGAAAACAATCTTGTGATCATGTCAATGGATACAGTAAAAGTGTCTCACTCAACCAAATGTCCCCAAGGTTCCTCCATGTTTTAACAGGCTTCCACAGTGCATTATTTCCTACAGCTGAATAGTATTCCATCATATGTATATATTAGATATTCTTTATCCATTCATTAGCTGATGGGCACTTATGCTGTTCCCATCTTGTAGCAATGATGAAACATGCCCCTATGAACATCAGTGTGAAAACATTTGTTTGCATTTTTGCTTTCTGTGCTTCTGAATATATTTCTAGTAAGGGAATTTCAGGATTATGCAGCATTTCTATATTTAGCTTCCAGAGGAAACACCAAACCATCTTCCACAGAGACTGCACCATTTTACAATCTCACAAAGAGTAAAGAAATGTTCCTATTTCTCCACATCCACTCGAACACTTAAAAAAAAAGGACATTCTGTAAGGGGTGAAATTATAACTCATTATAGTTTTGTCATTTCCCTAATAGGTAGTGATGTTGAACATTTTTTCATGTGCTTTTTGGCCATTGGTATTTCCTCATTGGAAAAGTATATTCAAACTCATTTGCCCATTTTAAAGTGGTATTGCTTTTCCTTTTGTCATTAAGTTATGTGATCTCTTAATATAACGGGGAAATTACACCCTTTTCAGATGTGTAGTTTCCAAAGATTTTCTGCCATTGAGTAAGTTGCCTTTTCACCTTCTTAAAAATCATTTGAAACACAAAAGTGTTTACCAATTTTTTTCAATTGTTCATTATGTGGGTATCAGATCAAGAAACCACAAAGTACCATAGATCTTGAAGAAGTGTCCCTACATTTTCTTTGAGGAGTTTTATGGTTCTAGTTTTATAATTTAGGTCTTTGATTCAATTTCTTTTAATTTTTTATAAAGTGTGAGATAGAGTTCATCTTTATTTACTTTAGATATGGATATCCACTTCTCACAGGGCCATTTGTTGAAAAGATTGTTCTGACTCAACTCATGGCTTTGACAGCCTTGTTAAAAACTGCGTGAAGATGTGAGGGTCTATTTCAAAACACTCATTTCAATTCCAATTCTCAATATGTGTATCTTTATGCCAGTACCATGCTGTTTTTTACCATGTAGCTAAATAATGTGATTTAAGTTGGGAAGTGAATGTCCTCCAATTATTTTATTCTTTTTAAAGATATTTAAAGGGAATCTAACCATTCCAGGTAAATTTGGTAAATGGCTTTTCCAATTTGACAAAGAAGGCTTTCAGACTTTTTATCAAGAGTGCATTAAATCTGTATGCCAGATTGGGTAGAATTGACATCTTAAGATATTTAGTCTTCCAACCATGAACACAGATTTCCCTTCATTTATTGAGGTCTTCTTTGGTTTTATTTAACAATGTTTTTTAGTTTTCTGACTACAAGTCCTTTATGCCCTTGACTAAGTTTATTCCTAAATATTTGATTTGTTAGTTGCTATACTAGTCATCCAAAGTGGTGCTGATGAAAAATTCCAGAAATCTGTTGACTTTTATAAAGTGAATTTATTAGGGGTAGAAACTTACAGTTACCAGGCTATAAAGCATAAGTTACTTCCCTCACCAAAGTCTGTTGCCATGTGATGGAGAAAGATGGCTGCCACCATCTGACAAGAACTCAAGCTTCCTGGGTTCTTCTCTACCTGGAACTCATTTCTCTTCAGGCTCAGCTGCTCTGCTCCTCCACAAGACCAGCTGTAAATGATCAGTTGAATGGCTCATCTCTTTCCAGTGCCTCTGCCATAAGTGGAGCTGTCTCTATTCATCTGTGTTCTTCCCCTGTGTGCTTATTTCCCAGACTCAGGCTCAAAATTCAGCACCAAAACTCCAACTCACTCCTCTGCTATGCCATGTAGTTTTATCCTATTGAAATGGCCAAATCAAAGCCCTAATCATAATTTAATCAGACCCAGGTTCAGACCAGTTAACAAACATAATCCAATATCTATTTTTGGAATTCATAAACAATGCCAAACTGCCACACTCCACCCTCTGAATACCAAAAAGACAATACAATATTTTTTGAAAGCCTTAAATCATTACACTGCTAAATACAGAATCATATAACAATCAGTTTAAAGAAATAAAATTTGTCTTGAGGCAATGTCCCTTCTGGCTGTAGACATTTGAAACTTACAAAATCATTTATCTACTTCCAATACACAAATGGCTAAGCAAAAGACAAGCATTTCTATAATCATAAGGACAAACTAGGAAGGAAATATGAGTCTTGAGTCCTCTACAGTTCAGTAAACTTGTAGGACATACTTCATTAGATGTCAAATTCTGAGAGTCATCCTTAAGATGATGGCTTCTTTTCTCTGGGTCCTACCCAATATTTCCACAGGCTTGCCCAATGGTTAGTTTCTTGGTTCCACCCTCATCAAACATCTGGGTGTCAACCAAGGTCCAGACCTCATGCTCCAAAATTGTTGGGGTGATTTCCACACTTTACCCAAACTTTGAGTAAGAGTCTTAGCCTTCCTAGTACAGTTAAGTGAAGACAACATCCTCCCTAACCTTTGTCATATAGGCTTAACCTTCTCAGAGCAATGGGTTGACCACCTGGTTTTCTCTAATCCATGGAAGACAGGTCCAACCTCTCAGACTCCTGGGGCACTGACTTTAACTGACCTTAATCCTTGAGGAATGTGCTCCACCCTTTCTGTACCCTCGGGTGGCAAAACTCTCCCTGAGCATTTGGCAGGATCATCCACCCTCTTCAACTGCTGGGGCAAACTCAACCTCTTTGTACTTATGGGTAGTGTTCCTCTCTTGGTCCAAGGTGATGTTTTAATTCCAGAACTCAGCTTCCATGGTTTTCCTCTTAAAACTGTTTCTCATACAACCTCTCCTTTCCATGTCCCTTTTAGTCCAAGCTCACAGTGGTTTTTTTCATATAGCTCTCTCAAAATGCTTGTTGGTTTAGCAAGCAAGAAATGGGTCCAATCCATCAGACAGTAAGACTTTCCACAAATCTTTCCAAGATAACTGCATCTTCAATCCTGATTTACAAGTTCCAAGTTTAGTTAAGTCCTCAAATTGGGCACTATATCTGGGGACTTGATTTCCAGAGGCTTGAAATTTCTGGAATTTGTTTCTGATTTCTTTGTGCCCAACAGTTCAAGCCTCAGCTTATCTCTCTCTTTTAGCATTTTTGCTATAAGCTGGAAGGAGAAGCCAAGCCATATTCTCCAAGTTTACTTTGGAAACTTCTTCAGAAAATATGTCCAGGCTTGCTATTTTCAAATTTTGTCTTCCATAAAACTTCAGGAGTTAATCTTGCTAAGTTCCCTGCAACTTTAAAACACAGATCACCTTTCCTCCAGTTTCCAATAATAATTTTATCATTTACTTCTAAGGCCTCATAAAAAGTCTCTTTCAGAGTCCTTATAACTATCAACAGTCTCTTCATAATAATCTAGGCCTTTTCCATCACACAGCTAACAATTCTTCCAAAAATTATCCCTTACCCATTTATAAAACTGTTCCAAGATTTTGGTAATTGCAAAAGTACTTCCCCACTCTCCAGTATCAAATTCTGTATTATTCAGCCAAAAAGGTGCTGATGCAAACTAACAGAAATCTGTTGGCTTTTACAAGGTATATTTATTTGGGTTAGAAGCTTTCAGTTACCATGCCATAAAGCATAATTTGCTTCCCTCAGCAAAATCAGTTGTCATGTGTTGTAGCAAGATGTTTGACATCTGCCAAGAGTTCAGGGTTCCTTGTTCCATCTCTTCCTGGGTTTTCTCTCCATGCTCAGCTGCTCTGCTCCTCCACAAGGCCAGCTGTAGACTATCAGGCAACCAGCTCTGTCTCTCTCCCTGGGGATTGATTCGCTCTGGGCTCAAGCTTGCTTCTTTCCACAAGGTCAAATGTAACTACCAGGTGAATGGCTTAACTCTCTTTCCAGGGCCTCTGTCATGTTTGTGGAGCTGTCTTTATTCCTCTGTTTTCTTCTCCTGTGTGTTTACGTCCAGGGCTCCACCTCAAAACTCAGCATCAAAACTCCAACTCACTCCTGTGCTCTGCCAATTTGTTTTAACTGTTAGTCCTAATTGTGGCCCAATCAAAGCCCTAATGATAATTTAATCATGTTCAAGTACAGACTAGTTTACTTACATAATCCAATGTCTGTTTTTGGAATTCACATGTAATTCCAAACTGCCATAGTCACTATTATAAATTGATTTTTTTTTCTTATTTCCTCTCAGATTTCTCACCAGTAGTGGATAGAACTGCTATTGATTTTGGGTTATTAATCTTGTATCTTGCCACTTTTCTGAAATTGTCTTTTAATTCTAGTAGTTTTGTTATGGATTTCTTGGGATTTTCTATGTATGGGATCATAACATCAGCAAATAGTGAAAGTTTTAATTCTTCCTTTCTTATTTTGGTGCCTTTTCCTTTTTCTTGCATAATTGATTTATCTTGAATTTCTGGTACCATTTTGAATAATAGTGAAGTCTGTGGGCATTCTTCCCTTGTTCACAATCTCAGAAGTAAAGCTTTCCATCTTTCACCACTGAGTACAACATTCACTGTCAGCTATTCATATATACACTTTACCATATTGAGAAAGTTTTTAATTATTCTTACCTTTCTGAATGTTTTATTCAAAAGAGCCTGTTGCATTTTAGCAAATGCCTTTTTTTCATCTATTGAGATCATGTTAGATTTATTTTATTCAATTTATTAATGTTAGAAATTACACTGGTTGATTTTCTTATGTTGCAACACCTTTGCATGCCTGGCATAAATCCCAATTGCTCATGACAGAAATCTTTAATATATTTTGGATTCAGTAAACAAGTATTTTGTTGAGGATTTTTGCTTCTATATTGCTTTGGTCTAAGGTTGATGTTAGTTTCATTGAATGGATTCAATAGCATGTATTTCTGCTCAATTTTTGGTAGAGATTGAGAGAGATTATATGAGAACTTCTTTAAATGATTGGTAGAAAAGCCAACTGGTTCTGAAATTTTCATTTTAGAGAGGTTTTTGAGGTCTATTTCAATTTCTTTATTTATGTCTTTTTTTTGTTTGGGGTCTACTGGCTTTTCGTGTTCTTCTATGGATTTGCCCATTTAATCATCATTTTCTAGTTTTTTTGACAAACAATTTTTCATGGTATTCTCTTATGATCATTCTTATTTCTCCATAGCCAATGGCAAAGTCCCTGTCTCATTTCTGATTTTGTATATTAACATCTTATCTCTTTTTTCTTTGTCAGTTTAGCTAAGGGTTTGTTGATTCTGCTGGTTTTCCTCTAAGAAACAACTTTTAGACATATTGATTACCCTTATTGTTTTCTATTCTCCATTTCATTTATTTCTGATCTAATTTTTATTATTCCTCTACTTCTATTTGCTTTGCTATTCTTTTTCTATTTTCTCCAAGTGTGCAGTTAGGTCTTTCATTTTAGCTCTTTTTTAATATAAGCATTGTGTTTTATAAAATTCCTTCTTAGCACTGCCTTTGTTGTATCCCAAAATGTTTGAAGTTTTGTGTTCTTTTTTCATTCATCTTGAGATATATACTGATTTCTCTTGCAATTTCTTCTTTGTCCCAGAGCTTATTTAGAGTTTCATTGTTTAATCCTCATTATTTGTGAATTTTCACTTTTTATGACTATTATTAATTTCCAACTTTATTCCATTATAACCAGAGAAAGGTCTTGGTTTAATTTCAATCTTTTAAAATTTATATTTGTTCAAATATGACTTATTATTCATCATATGGTATATGTTGGAAAAAGTTCCATGAACACTGAGAAGAATGTATAGCTACTCTTTGGGGTGTAATGATCTATAAATGTCCATTAAGTCTCATTCATTTATTATTTATTTCAAGCTCTCTGTTTCCTTATTTATACTTTTTCTAAATGTTTGATCCAATGCTGTTGGTGGTATTTTGAAGATGCTAAGTATTATTGTATAGTCATCTATTTCTTCCTTCAGTTTTGCCAGTGTGTTTCTTATATATTTTGAGGCAACTACATTATGTGTATAAATATTTATTAAAATTATTTTCCTTGGTGCATTTTCTCTTTTATTAATATATTGTGACTGTAACATTTTGAAATTATTTTATGAATTCCCAAAAATGACCTATTATGCTTATAAACTAAACTAGTCCTCTGGGTGATTATGCTTATAAACTAAACTAGTCCTCTGGGTGTAATGCCCCTTGAATGCATTAAATTCAGTTGAGAGGTATTTTATTAGATTAGTTAATAAGATTTCTTCAGGGGTTTTGATTGGAAAATGTCAGTGAGGCATAATTCAGGTTGAGTGTCCACCTCTTGCTGTGCCTGATATAAATGGAAATACTGAAAGAGACTGACTCAGATAGGAAAAGTAAGCCACCATGTTTAATCTTGCCATGAAAGAGAGAGGAAAACAGAAAGGCTTGAGCATGAAACCCCAAGTGGTTGGACCCATGGAAAGCTAAAGAGGAGACGGTAACACTGGAAGGGAAGACTGAAACGTTGGCATTGCCATGTCAGCCCATGGTAAACTAAAACACTGACCTTCTTTATCTCTTATAACAGTTTAGCATTTATAATTTATATTGACTGATATTCTTATTGCTACTCCAGATCTTTTAAAATTACTTTCTACATCCTTGGGTTTAAGGTTTGTTTCCTATAGACAGCATATGGAGGGCTCATGTTTTCTTCATTCTGTCAGCCTATGTTATTGATTGTGGAGTATAATCCATTAATGTTCCATGTTATTAATGTAAAGGCATCACTTCATTTTATTCTTTGTCTTTTTTGACATATATTATTTTTCCATCTTTTTACCCTTTTTGTTACTCTTTATGATAGTCTTCACTGCAACACTATCCTCCAAACATTTCTTTCTTACCTTTCCTTTTCTGACTGCAGAACTCCCTTTAGTGTTTCCTGCAGAACTGGATTATGGTTTACGTATTCTCTTAGTTTCTGCTTATCTGTGAATATTTTAAAGTCACTGTCATATTAAAGGAAAGTTTTTCTGGATAAAGAATTTTTGCCAGCAATTGTTGTCTCTCAGTACATTAATTATATCATACCCCTGGAATTCTCATGATATGTATGTTGGTATGCTTGAGACTATAATTCATCTCCCTGAGACTTGCTCAATTTTTTCCATTCATTCTCTGGTCTTTTCTCCTTTCAATTTCTGCTGTTCTGTCCTCTATGTCACTGATTCTTTCTTCCATGATTCCAAATCTGTTGTTGTATACCTCTATGGTGTTCTTAATTTGACTTATTTTATCTTTCTTTCCCATAAACTTTGATATTTTTTTATCTAAGTTGATAAAATTTTCTTTATGCTCACCTTGTCTTCTTAATATCTTTTGTTTCTTTAGTCATGTTGTCCTTCAGCTTATGATTTGATTTACAAGATTTGTAGAACCTTATTGATTAGGTGATTCAAGGTCTTTGTCTCATCTGAAGCTTTGATTTGTTCTTTTGCTTGAGTTTAGGCACCTGATTATGATGCTGTGCTTGCTATGATGTTCTGTTTCTCTCTTGCTTAGGGATTTACTCTTAATTAGCTTTTTGTTACCACTGCTCTTTGATTCATCATTCAACTTGTTCAAGATATTTAGGATTGCCCCTAAATGCTCAAACCAGGTCTAAAGCCCCAGGAATTGACTGAGAGCCACCTACCTTTGGCCTTGAGATTGGGGCAGTACAGGTATGTGTTTCCTCTTTTATTTATTTATTATTATTTTCCCTTCTTTTCATGCACATTTCAGGTCTGCTGGCACAACTGTAAATTCAGACCCCAGGTACTATATGGAAATTTATGCAGCATAACTCAAAAATGGGCAGGTGGTACAGATCCAATATCTTCAGGATGAGTGAAGTCCCATAAACATTCCAGAAGCTGTTCTCCCTTGGATGGCCATACCATCCCTTCCTCTGCCTCCTCAGCCACCAGCCCAGGACAGTAGGGAGGATGTGTGGAATGGAAAATTTTCTTTAACTCCCTTCTGGCTCTCAGGACAAGTAATGTCAAAGCTTTACTTGGCCTGAAAGTGTGGGACTCTTCCAATGGAGCAGACTAGGTTTGCTGGCAAAATTTGAGTTCAGTGTAGGTGCATCTTTCTCTACTCTCTTGGGGAACAGGACTCATGCAAGCCCCTCTCTCTGCATTAACTGAATTCCACAGCTGCTGATTTCTGTTAGCTCCAAATATTGGGGAAATGGTGTCAACTGCTGCTGCTGTAGCTTTATTCACAGGATTTTTTCCAGCCATCCCAGACTACCATTCTTCACCCGTCTTTCTTCTGGGTGGCATCTCACTTCTGCCTCTTGCCCTGGGTCCCAGAGCAACCCTCCAGACAGTCTCCACCTTTCTTATAGTGATTTTTTGTCTGGGAGAGAAGTGATCCTTATGCATTTTTCATCCTGCAGCTCCCTGGAATTCCCACATCAAAAGATAGATGTAGAAGAAAATTTCCTCACCATAAGAAAGAGTGCATATGAAAACCCCACAGCCAACAATGGGGATAGGTAGAAAACCATCCATCTAAGATGAAGAACACGACTATGCCAACCATTACCACTGGTATTCAACATTGTGCCAGAAATTCTAGCTAAAACAAATAGGCATGAAAAATAAATGAAAGGTATCCAAATTGGAAAAGAAGAAGAAAAACTCTCATGATTGGCACATGGTGTGATCCTATATTTAGAAAATCCTGAATCATTTAAACAAAGCTGTTAGAGTTAATAAATGAGTTCAGCAGATTGGCAAGATATAAAACCAACATGCAAAACTCAGAAGTGTTTCTCTTCAGTAGTAATTAGCAAGCTGAGGAGGAAATTAAGAAAAAAAATTCCATTTATGAGAACAACAAAAAGACTCAAGTATCTAAGTATTAATTTAACCAGGAATATTTAGAGTATGTATTCAGAAATCTAGAAAACACTGCTAAAATAAATAAAATTAGACCTAACCAAATTAATGAACATTCTGTGTTGATGAGTTAGAAGACTAAACAAACTGAAGGTGTCAATTATACTGAAATTGAATTATACATTTAATGCAACAGCAATCTAACTGCAGACTTGCCATATGAACCAGGCATTCCATTGCTGTGTTTACAGCCAGAAGAAATGAAAGAAGGGACCCAAACAGATTTATGCATACCAATGTTCATACCAGCATTATTCACTTTTGCTCAAATTTGGAATCAATCCAAGCATCCATAAACAGATGAATTGATAAGAAAAATGTGGTATATGCATACAATGGAATATTACACAATTGTAAGAAGAAATGAAGTATTGACACAAGAGACAACACAGAAGACTCTCAAAGACCTTATGTTAAGGGATGTAAATCAATCACTAAAGAATAAATATTGCATGACCTCATTGATATGACCTAAGCTTAAGGAGCAGACCCACAGAGATAGAATCTGGAAGATAGAGTACCAGGAGACAGAAATGGAGTCATGAGTGGTGATCTGATGCTCACTCTGGACAGAACCTATAAAGTGGAAAGCATTGGTTTTGCAGTGAATAAGGTTGAAGGTTGTGCAAGCAGTGATTGCAGTCAATGATGCTGGAATGTGAGGCTGAGGAGTTTTGGGGGTTGGTTTGGACTATTCTTGATACTGGGGGGAAGCCTGGAGGAAGGAACAAGTGAACCATGGAGAGGTGTAGGCCTGTGGTTGAAAATACAATGTGAGAATCTTCTTTGGGCAAATATGGTACAGGAGGGTCAATAGTGCAGGGTGTCAGTGGTGGGGATATGTGGGATAGGGCACACTTGGGATATGGTTCTATGGAATACAAACATTTTCATCTTGTCATAGGGTATTATCTCAGTGAGCGGAGACCTACACAATAAATAACAAAATATTAAATTTCCATCCTTTAGCTCTGCTAAATTCTCAAATAAAGGGGCAAGTATCCCTAGAGTCCACAGGTAATGCCTAACAAAAGAAAAAAGATTACGTCAAGCCCTTAATATTAATGCATGTAACTATGAAATTTATTAATAAAAATTGAATCTTAGTGCTTAGCATTAGTTCCAAAAGGAGGGGGAGGGAAGAACTGATTTGATGAACTGACAGGGCACTTTTAGGCCAATGAAATTGTTCTCCCTGATTTTGCAATGCTGGATTCAAGCCTTTACACATTTTGCTCAAATTTATAATAGTGTAAGATGCAAAATGGAAACCATAATATAAACCATTGACAATACTTAGTAGCAATATTTGTTCATCAATTATAACAAATATTCCATATTTATGTAAGATTTTATTAATTTGGGGAAATGTGAGAGAGGAAAGGTGGGATTTATGGGAATCACATACATTTTCTTCTTTTACTAGGAAGTACTGAAGAATGTATCAGGGACCTAGTACATGTGGTCCCTCATGCACTCAACCACTTAGCTACACCCACGCTGCTCCCTAAAGTTTTATGTGAATTTCTGTAAACTAAAGCTTCTTTGCAAATTAAGGGAAAAAAAAAAAGAAGAACCTGGGGGAATATACAGAAGAAATTTAAACATGCATAAGTGATAACAGATCTTCTGGTGATGAAAGGCACAATGCAATCTTTGGGTTTGTTTTGAGGGAGTCTTTAGATTGCAGAAAGTTACAATTATGTCAGGGGAGGACTACTGGTGTTGGGTGTCCATGGTGGGGAGATGTTCAGGGATGAGTGAACCTGAGGCATGTCTCTATGGAATATGAATGTGTTCATGTGGTCATGGGGACTTATTCAGTGGGTGGATACCACGCAAAATAACAAAAAAAAAAATATATTAAATTCCCATTCAGGGGAGTCCTGCTACATTCTTTAATAGAGTGGAAAAAATCTCTAGAATATATAGGTAGTGCCTCAGGAAAGAGAACAGACCAATACCCCAGGCCCTTGATATTTATCTTTGTACTTATGAACCTCATTCTTATAAAATTGAAATTTAACCTAGTAATATATATTTCCTAAGAATTTCCTCTTGAAAACCTCCTTGTTACCCAATTGTGGCCTCTTTCTAGGCCAAAACAGCATAAAAACTCACTGCCTTCCCCCTGGCATGGGACATGACTCCCAGGGAATGAACCAACCTGACACTAAGAGATTATTTCCAAGTACCAACTAGCATTGTATTTCAAAAAACACCTTGATTATTGGTGTACAATAATATTTTGATTTTTTCATATATATCCAGAAGAATTGAAAGCAGGGACATGAACAGATATATGCACACCAGTGTTCATATCAACATCATTCACTAATGCAAAAATTTGGAAACAAACCAAATGTCCATCAACAGATGAATGGATAACTATATTGTGGTATATACATACAATGGAATATTTCCCACCAATAAGAAGGAATGTAAAAATTAACACACAAATAATTAACATAAATGAATCTTGAAAACCTTATGTTGAATGAAGCAAGCCAGGAAATGAAGGACAAATATTACATAAACTCACTGATATGAATTAAACAAATTGAGGAGACTTACAGAGCTAGAGTTTGGAAGATAGGTTTGCAGGAGAAAGAAAAAAAGCAGGGAATGGTGAGCTGATACCTATATGGGAAAATGTATGATAATGTGGAAAGTGTACTTGGGCAATGGATGGGTGTGACAATGGTTCAGTGATGTGATTGGGTTTGACAGTGCTTGTCTGTGAAGGGGAGTAGGCTGTGGATTTGGTTGGACTATCCATGGAACTGAGGAGAAGTTCAGGGGCTAGAAGTAGATGAACTTCGGGGATTTGCAGGTTTGTGGTTAAAACTACAATGTTGGGAATGTTATTTCAGCAAATATGAAGGGAGGGATTTTTATGTAGGGTGTTGGGTGTGGGAAGGTATACAGGACAAGGTGCACCCAAGGCAGACTTTATAGAATATGTAAGTGTTCTTTTGTTATAGTGCATTATATCAGTGGGTAGAGACCCACAGAATAAACAAGAAATATTTTTAAAATATCAAAATCTTATCCTGAGGAGTCCTCCTATGTTCTCAAATTGAGGGACAAGAATCCCATAAAAACATAGAAATATTTTAAAATAAGGTAAATAAAGAATAAAAGAAAACAAACCAATATGTCAAGCCCTTCTTCAAGTAACTATGAATCTTATTCATCAAGAATTGGAACCTGGGGGTTACCATAGGTTCTGAGGGAGAGGTAGAGAATAATAGACTAGATGGAACATAGGGCATTTTTAGGGTGTTAGAATTATTCTGCATGATCTTGCAATGATGGATACAGGTCATTTTAAATTCTGTGAAAACCTATAAAATGTGCAGTCCAAAATGAAAACCGTAGTGTAAACCACTGACCATGGTTAGCAGCAATGCTTCCATATTTGTACATCAATTGTAACAATTGTACTATCCACATGTAAAATGTTATTAGTAGGGGAGAGGGGAAAAGGGAAAGGGTGTTTGAGGTAAGGGAATCCTTTAATTCTCTATGTGACTTTTCTGTAACCTAAAGCTTAAGTGAAGATAAAATTTAAAAAAAAAAAAGACATAAGAATATACAGAAGGAAATGTCACTGTACATACAAGACAACAGATCTTACAGTGATGAAAGACAAAAAGTCCAATTTTTTTATCTTTTAATTTTTTTGAATTTTATTTGTTATTTTTAAAACTATTATTATTTCCTTTTCTTAATGTTATTTGGTTATTTTGTTGTCTTAATTTTTGAATAGGTTTTGGATCACAGAAGAGTCACAACTGTGGCAAGGGAGGATCATTGGTGTTGGGTGTTGTTGATGAGGGATATATAGGAAAGTGTTCACCTCAGGCATGCCTCTTAGTCATATGAATATGTTCATATGTACATAGGGCATTGTCCTGGTGCTTGGAGACCCAGGCAATAATAGAGAGAATATTGATTTCTATCCTGGGGAGTTCTGCCACATTCTCTAAGGGGGCAACAAGAATCCCTGAGTAGAAGGGCAATGACTAGTTAAGGAAGAAAGACAATTACACCAAGCCCTTGATATTGATGATTGTACATATGAACCGTTTCTTGTAAAATTGAAACTTAGCCTAATATTATATATTGCCTAAGAGTTGCCTCATGAAAGCCTCCTTCTTGCTCAAATGTGGCCAATCTCTAAGCCAAACTCAACATATAAATGCACTGCCTTCTCTCAACTGGCATGGGACATGACTCCCAGGGATGATACTGCCTGGTACTGAGGTATTATTACCAAGCACCAACTAACAATGCATCTGGAAAAATACATTGACCAAAAGGAGGTCTCATCAGGATCCCAGCAGGATCTCATTGACTGCCACATTAAAGAGAGTATTGCAAAAAAAAATTAAGTGATATTTTTCAGAATTTGAACTCTGACACTCAGCAACTAATATTTTCTTGGTCAGCATATGGTAAGCATAAAAGGAAAGAAACTGGGCAGTGACCCTATGGACTAAAGCAAGAACTTACAGTTCTTTGTTCTGGGGCAAGTCACACCTAGATAAGTATTAGGAACATTCTGGGGAGGCTGTGAACATTCTCAAGGAAACTGACCACTTCCTTTGGAATGGATGCAGGAACTGTGGAATGTGATTTGGCTCATGATTTGTTTGGATAAGCAATACTCAATGTTAGTGTAAAAGGGGAGATTTGCATCAGAGCCAGTTGAAGTCTCACACTGGGAGGGAACACTCTGCCCAGGTATTGTTTCCAATTGGGACTCTGGTATCTGCTGCTGATTCGGGACTTCCCAGCCATGAGCCAAATATTGGTGTGTCCCCTGTTTTGGTGAGTTTGTGTATACATTTATCGTTACTTAATTTCTTATTAACTATTTAGTGGCTTGTGAATTTCCACAACAGTTGGACTCCTGTTTGTAGCTTGCAGGCCACATTCCATATTAATTAATAATAAGCAGCTATTTCTGTGTACTATATTAACTTAAATATGTATCAATTGTTTCCATCTCCTTCACATTCAATAAACTTTTTTATATTAAGCTTCCATTATTCTTAACCTTTATTTAGCAGAACATACTTTTTGGTGAGTTTGTATATAAGCATTTTGTATTCTGTCATTCTATGATTCTTTTCAATATTGATTTAATCTATTGACTTGCTATGTCACTCATTTCTCACTCTAATTATCAGTATAAACTTGTTAAACTAATTAGACATTCATATATGTATTTATATTGCATCCCATTGGACTCTGGCTGGATGTTAGTCACAGTCTTGTGGGCCAGATGTTGGAGGTTTCCACAGTTTGGTGAACTTATATTTATATGTATGTATATCTTGAAGGATTATGATATGATAGTTGGACCATGTTTATTGGACAATCTTTTGGTTATTTCATGTTCCCTATATATATTGCTTTCTTAATATATATGTTTGAAATATATATGCTTGAGTTGATTTGAATTATTCTATCTGTCTGTCTGTCTATCTATCTATCTATCTATCTATCTATCTATCTATCTATCTATCTAGCAGAACAAGCAGTATCTCAGATAACGGGGTTCCAGGGGTCTTTAGTGAATTCAGAAACTATAAACAGGGAAAACAGCTTGGTGGGCCTTCCATTGGGGTTTATGCTCCTTAGTGTAACAGAGTTAGACTCATTTACAGTTTTGCTACACATGGCTCTTCTGCCCCTTTTATTTGAACATATAATTAGCAATATACTTTTTAAAAATATGTCCCAGAGACTTAATTCTTTGGTCTGCTCATGTGCTGGTTGAGCCTTGAATCACAGCAGACTTGCAACATCAACTCTCTACTTCATTGGATTTACCCAGGAAAACTAAGAAAGAAATGATGATGGACATCACCCATTCCAAAAAACAGAGAATGTCTCCAACTGCAAGCAAGATATTTTCATGCATCTTCCCCATGGAACCTAAGCTCCTTCTCAATTAGAAGTAGAGTGGAGGGGCAAGATGGCGTCGGCTTAGGAGGGCAACCGTGGACAGCTCCCAGAACAAGGTGCATATTGGATAGGGTCCTGCCTGGAGGTCTGTGCTGTGGGCATGTGGAGTGAGACGCTTGGGACATCTATCTGGGCAGATCAATGGCGTGGACTGAATGGTAGAGATTCGTGAGTTTTAAGCCTGCCTGTGGTGGTTAACACAGTCGGCTGACCCCCACCCTTAGGGGGAAAAAAAAATGCTTGGAACCACGACTCCCGTCCGGTAACTGGGTGACAGAGCCTGGTGGGAGGGGGCATTTTCTGAGCAGGTGGCTCTGGTAAGAGAGCTTTATTTTCTGGGGATTTGGCTGCCTGAAGCCCCTTGCAACTTAGATGAACAAAACAGCTGCAGTGAATTGGCACCCAGAGGAGGGGAGGGGTGAATCTGATGAGGGAGTTGATTTGACCAGCTACCCAGGGATAAGCCCCGGGCCTGTGGAGCTGGGGAGAGGGGCACTCTCCAAGAGAGGGAGAGTTCTGACAGAAAGCAAAGAGGGGATATTTTTGCTGTCAATTTGGCTGCCTGGATCCCCTCATAACTTTGGGGACAGATAAGCTAGCTTGAAGCAGCACCAGGCTGAGGGAAGCGATGAATCTGCTGAGTAAACCTGATTTACCAGCAGTCCTGTGACACTGGGGCTCTGATCCAGAAGGCAGAGTCTGCTGTTTTTAGGGTTCTGCACTGACAAACATCAGAATTTAGCGTCCCTGGGGAATCCAGAAATTAGGAAGTGCTTGATTAGTTTCCACGAGCCCAATTAGGGTCCCTTCCGTGAAGGGGGTGGTCTAGAAAAGGACTTATTTTTGGTCCTGTATTACACCAGAAAAATGAAATAAAATAATATAAAATGGCCACTTTAATAAATGAAAAATAAATTCTTTTTAATTTAGTTTAATAGCCAAAATCTGCTTCAGGACATGCATATAGAACCCTGTGGTGAAAGTGATTGATAAACACAAGCAGGCTTACAGGATCCATGGGGACTCCAGGGAATATTGATCACCCTTAGCTTTGTTTGACTGCTTGCCTGTGTGTTTGTTTGGTTTTTCTCTGTTTATTTGTTGTCTCTTGCTTTCCTTTCCTCTTTCCTCTCCCCTTTCTTATTTCTTTCATTTTTTAAAACTTAGATGTTGCCAGCTTGTCTCTTCTTTGCTGTGCTTCTTCTTCAGTAATTTCCCATTCTCTCTATATATTGATTTTGTATTCCAAACTATCTCTCATCCCTCCCTCATAATTCTGCCTTCCGCTTTCTGTTGTGGCTATTAAATACCACATTTTTCCATATGCCCACAATTCAAGGGTGTCAATTTCTATTCCCTCTATTCTGTTTTCTTCTTTTTTTTATTATTATTAACTCTTTCCGTTCAGCCCTTTCTTAACTCTTTCTCTCCCTCCTCAAAATTCTAGCTTTCTAAATCACTATATATATATTCCTCTATTTGGTTTCCCAGTCCATTGTAGGTACTCCACTTTCTTTCCTATTACTCTACACTGCAAACATGAGTTAAATATTCACTTCATTAAGTCTTCTTTGGTCCCTCTTCTAACTTTTATCAATATTACTATTATCCTTCTTCCTTTCTCACATCTTTCGATTCCACCGGCCCTAATCTTTTGCCTTCAAGGGAACATAGAAGAAGCAAGGATATAAAAAAAGAAGAAGAAGTATCAAAGAGAAAACTTTATACACATGCAGAACCACCAGCTAAATAAAACTCTAGAGCAGAGAGAGAAGCTCATCAACTGAAAAAATCCATCAAGATAAAATGGTGACTAGAGGGCAACAAAAAATTACAAACCACACTGAGAAACAGGAAAACAAGGACCAAGCCAATGAACAAACTAAAAACCAGGAAGTGAAACAGAACATTGAACAATGAATCAATGCTTTCCAAACAAATATCATGGACCAACTTAAAGAAATGAAGGAAGATATTAAGAATATAAAGAAGACACTGGGAGAACATACCGAAGAAATTGTAAACACTCCCAAAAAGATAATGGATATGATGGTGACTAATAGCACAATGCAAGAAATCAAAAAGACCCTGGATTCACACAGCAGCAGATTTGAACAGGCAGAAGAAAGAATTAGTGATGTGGAAGAAAATACATCTGAAATCAAACAAATAGTAGAAAAAATAGACAAAAAGAGAGAAAAATCCAGCAGGGATTCAGGGAATTAACCGACAACACAAAACACTCAAACATATTCATTATGGGCATCCCAGAAGGAGAAGAGAAGGGAAAGGGAACAGAAGAAGTGTTGAAGGAAATAATGGCTGAAAACTTCCCAACCCTATTGAGAGAGATGGATGTGCAGATCCAGGAAGCAAAGCACATCCCAAACTGTATAAATCCCAACAGGCCAACTCCAAGACACATACTTGTCAAAATGTACAATGCTCAAGGCAAAGAGAAAACACTCAAGGCAACAAGAGAAAAGAGAACCATCACATACAAGGGAAGCACAATAAGAATAGGTGCTGATTTCTCAGCTGAAACCATGGAGGCAAGAAGACAGTGGTGTGACATAGTCAAAATACTAAAAGAAAAAAACTTCCAGCCACAAATTCTCTACCCAGCAAAATTGGCATTGAAAAATTATGGATAGTTTATAATATTTACAGATAAAAAGAAATTAAGAGAGTATGTCAATAAGAAACCTGCACTTCAACAACACTAAAGAAAGTTCTACAAGTTGAAATGAAAAAACAAGGGAGAGTGAGGTGGAGGAGAGTTTAAAAGCAACTAACAATACAAAAAACAAAAACAAAAATCATATGACATACATTAACCCAAAGAAAAATGGCTGAAGTAAGAAATTCGTTATGAGTAATAACACTGAATGTTAATGGACTAAATTCATCTATCAAGAGACACAGATTGGCAGAATGGATAAGGAAATATGATCCATCTATATGCTGTCTACAAGAAGCCCACCTTCAACCCAGGGATTCAAGGAGGCTTAAAGTGAATGGCTGGAAAACAATTTTACAAGCTAACAATAGACAAAAATGGGCAGGAGTAGTTATTCTAATATCAGACAAAATAGACTTTAAATGAAAACTATCATAAGAGACAAAGATGGACACTATATATTAGAAAAAGGGGTAATCTCTCAAGAAGAGAGGACATTCATAAACATTTATACACCTAATCGGGGTGCCTCCAAATACACGAAGCATACCCTGGAAAAACTAAGTGCAGAAATAAATGCCTCTACGACTATAGCAGGGGACTTTAACACACCATTATCATTATTAGACAGAACTTCTAGACAGAGAATCACTAAAGAAACAGGCTTTCAACAATACATTAGAGGACCTGGACTTAATAGACATATACAGAACACCACACCCAAATATAGCAGGATTTACATTCTTCTCAAGTTCACATGGAACATCCTCCAAGATAGATCACATGCTAGGCCACAGAACAACTCTCAATGAATTCAGAAAGATTGAGATGATACAAAGTAATTTCTCTGACCACAACAGAATGAAATTAGACATCATCAAGGGCCAGAGAAACAGGTTAGGCACAAGGATATGGAAGTTAACACACTCTTAGACAAAGAGTGGGTCAAGGAGGAAATCTCAAAGAAATCAGTAACTACCTGGAAACTAATGAAAATGTCAACACAACGTATCAAAACCTATGAGATGCAGCAAAAGCAGTCCTGAGAGGGAAGTTAATAGTCATAAATACATATATTAAAAAAGAAAAAAGAGCTAAAATTGAAGAAATAACTGCACACTTGGAGGAACTAGATAAACAACAACAAACTAAACCTAAAGGAAGTAGAAAGAGGAAATAACAAAAATTCAAGCAGAACTAAATGAAATAGAGAATAAGAAAGCACAAGAAAAAATAAAAAAAATTAAAAAAAAAGCTGGTTCTTCAAGAATATCAATAAAATTGACAAACACTTAGCCAGACTAACAAGGAAAAAGAGAGAACAGATTCAAATACACAAAATAAGGAATGAGCAAGGTTATATCACTACTGACAGAACAGAAATAAAGAATATCATAAGAGGATACTTTGAAAAATTATATGCCAACAAGAATGATAATTTAGAGGAAATGGACAAGTTTCTAGAAATGCACAAACAGCCTACACTGATGAAAGAAGAAATTGATGAACTCAACAGTCCAATTACAAGTAAAGAGATAGACTCAGTCATCAAAAACCTACCAACTAAGAAGAGCCCAGGACCAGATGGCTTCACAGATGAATTCTACCAAATATTCTGAAAAGAGCCTGCACTGATTCTGCTTAAGCTCTTCCAAAAAATAGAAGTAGAAGGAATATTGCCTAACTCATTCTATGATGCTAACATTACCCTAATACCAAAACCAAACAAAGATACCACAAAAAGGGAAATTACAGACAAATTTCTCTAATGAACCTAGATGCTAAAATCCTGAACAAAATACTTGATAATCACATTCAACAGCATATCAAAAGGATTATACACCATGACCAAGTGGGTTTCATCCCGGGTATGCAAGGATGGTTCAATATAAGAGAATCAATCAATGTAATACACGACATAAACAGATTGAATGAAAAAAATCACATGATCATCTCTAAAGACACAGAAAAAGCATTCAACAAAATACAGCACACTTCCCTGATAAAAATACTACAAAAGATAGGAATAGAAGGAAACTTTCTGAATATGATAAAGGGTATATATGAAAAACTCAAAGCCAACATCATTTTCAATGTTGAAATCCTAAAAGCCTTCCATCTGAGATTGGGAACAAGACAAGGATGCCCTCTATCACCACTCCTATTTAACATTGTCTTAGAAATACTTGACTGAGCACTGAGGCAAGAAAAGGACGTAAAAGGCATCCAGATTGGAAAGGAAGAAGTGAAAATTTCATTATTTGCAGACGACATGATCCTATACGTAGAAAGCCCTGAGAAATCTACAACAAAGATTCTAGAACTTATAAATGACTTCAGTAATGTTGCAAGCTACAAGGTCAATGCTCAAAACTAAGTAGCATTTCTGTACACCAATAATGAGCAATTTGAGGAGAAAATCAAGAAAAAATACCATTTACAATAGTAACTAAAAGAATCATATAACTAGGAAAAAATTTAACTAAAGATGTAAAGGACTTATATACAGAAAACTACACAACACTGTTAAAGGAAACCAAAGAAGACTTAAATAAATGGAAAAATAATCCCTGTTCATGGATAGGAAGACTAAACATCATCAAGATGTCTATCCTACCCAAACTAATCTACAGAGTTAATGCAATCCCAATAAAAATCAACACTGTATTTTTTAAGAAACTGGGAAAACTAACCACAAAATATATTTGGAGAGATAAGAGGCCCTGAATTGCCAAAGACATATTGAAAAAGAAAAATGAAGTTGGAGGTATCATATTACCTGACTTTAAAACATAGTACAAAGTTACAGTGATCAAAACCACATGGTTTTGGCACAAGTATAGACCTACTGACCAACAGAACCAAATTGAGAGTTCTGATATAAATCCTTGCATATACCGTCATCTGATATTTGACAAGGATACCAAGCCCACTCATTTGGGAGAGAATGGCCTCTTTAACAAGTTGTGCTTGGAGAACTGGATATCCATATCCAAAAGACTGAGAGAAGAATACCATCTCACAACTTTTTAAAAAATCAACACCAGATGGATCAAAGTTCTAAATATAAGAGTCAAAACCATAAAGACCTTGGAAGATAATGTAGGGAAGCATCTCCAGGGCCTTGTAATAAGAAATGGTTTCATGAACTTCACAGCCAAAGCACGAGCAGCAATAGAAAAAATAGATAAATGGGATTTCATTAAAATTAAAAATTTCTGCATCTCAAAGGAGTTTATTAAGAAAATAAAAATGCATCCTACCCAATGGAGAATGTATTTGGCAATCATATATCTGATAGGGGCTTAATATCCTGCATATATAAAGAAATCCTACACCTCGAAAATATAAGGACAAACAACCCATTTAAAAAATGGGCAAGTGACCTGAAAATACACTTATCCAAGAAAGAAATACAAATGGCTAAAAAGCACATGACAAAATGCTCGACATTGCTAGCTATTAGGGAAATGGAAATCAAAACCACAATGAGATACCATCTTCCAAACATCACAATGGCAGCTATTAAAAAAAAAAGCAGAATATAAGTGTTGGAGAGGATGTGGAGGAAGAGGAACCCTCATCCACTGCTGGTGGGATTGTGGAATGGTCCAGCCACTGTGGAGGACAGTTTGGCGATTCCTCAGATAACTAACACTAGATCTTAACAATGCTAACATGCATTTAAAAAAAGGTTTTAATATGGGGTGGGGAAGGAGGACGGAGGCTGGGTATGTGGGAGTCTCTAGTATTCTGTGTGTGACTTTGATGTGATCTAAAACGTCTTTGAAAATTAAATCAAAATTTGGGAGACACTGGGGAATGAGAGGGGGAAGGTGTCAGGGTGCACTGGAAATCTGATAATACAGTGCTAAAAGGAAAAAAGAATAATTTCTTTTAAAAATGATTTTTTTGTCCTTTTTTCCCAATTTTTTTGAATGTCCTAATCTGCTACTTATATTTTATTTTTAGTTTAGTTTCTTTTTTTTATTATTATTCTGAGTTTCCTTTTACTTATCTCTTGCATTTAAGCTTATCATTATTTCTTTTTCCTATTAATTGTATTTTGTTAATATATGGGCTTCATGTTCAAGGAAGGTTTACATCACAGAAAGGTTACAAGGGAGGCTGCAGAGATCATTGGAGGGGGTTGTCTGGGATGGGGGATTCATTGGAGTAAGTCCATCTGAATATACATGAAAGATATATAAAATTGTTCAAATGATCAAGGGATGGGGCAGGGTCATGGTGGGTAGACAATTACTCAATAAATGAGGGAATCTGAATTCCCAGACTGGAGAGCTCTGCTACATTCCCCAAGGGAGCAGCAACAACCCCTGAGTGAAGAGGCAGTGTCTGGCAAAAGAGGATAGCCCACTGATGGGTTCTTGTTATTGAGGACTAGCTTTATGAGTATTTGCTCTTCTAATTGAAACTTAGCCTACTGTTATGGGGTGCCTAAGGGTTACCACCTGAGAGCCTCCTTGTTGCTCAAATGTGGCCTCTCTCTAAGCCAAACTCAGCGTATGAATGCATTACCTTCCCCCCAACGTGGGACATGAATCCTGGAGATGAGCCTCACTCGCAAAGAGGCATTAATACCAAGTGCCAATGGGCAACATGATTGGAAAAAGACCTTGAATAAAAGGGGGAAAAGGTAAAGAGAAATGAGTTGACGTGGCTAAGAGACTTCAAAGAGAGTCGGGAGGTCATCCCAGAGGTAATGCTTATGCACACCTCAGTAGGATCTCATAGAACACCAAAGTGGATATCACCCCACACAGAGGGACCCGTGAGGGCTCTGGAGACACCCAGGTCCTATATAAGTGGGGATAGCCCCAGAGATTAATGCCTAATTAGTGGGCTCTTCATTGGAATCTGTGCTCCTGAGAGTGACAGAGTTGGACTCAAATAAATCCTCCCTGCACATGGCCAATCAGTTCCTTCTATTCAAACCTATATGTGATGCTAGAGTTGTTAGGTGTACTTCCAGAGCCTGGAGCCTCTGGCTTACGTATGTGCCAGCTGTGCCTGCAATCTCGGTGGAGCTGCAACTCCTACCCTACAGCTCAATGGACTCATCCAAGTAAGTTGGCAAGGAGATGACGATGGGCAATGGCCATCCCAAGGAATGGAGAGGGTCTGCAGGTGCAGGCAGGAAAATCCCATCCACCTTATCCATGGGATATAAGCCCTCTCACACTTGGAGGTGGAGTGGACATCACCATCCCAGTCCCCTAAGGATTGGGGGAGGAGCTGTGGACTAGAATGGACTTGGTAGTGTTCTGTTGTAGACATATTGTGATTCAAGCAATGGAAGAAATTGAAACAGTGAGGTAGAGCCAGTGGCCACTGGACGGTTTTGGGGCAGGAGAGGAGGGGCAGTTGAAATACAGGGGTTTTTGGGGACTTGGCGGTTGTTCTGAGTGGCGTTGCGGTGACGTATGTAGGCCATTTTGCATCAGCATATACCATGCAGAACTGTGTGAGAGGGAGTGTGGTCTATGATGTGAATTGTGGTCTATGCTCGGTGGCAAGGTCCCAGGATGTGTATATCCATTGAGGGTGTTGTACCACACGGATGAAGGATGATGTTTGGGGATGTTGTTGGAGGTAAGGGAGGTAGGGAAGATGGGAATCCCTGTAATTTTTGAGTAATATTAATGTAATCTAAGCACCTTTAAAATATATATATATATATATATATATAATAACATTTATGTAAACAAATGCACATATATACATATGTATTTATATATCACTTTACAAACATTGGTATGTATTTTGAAAAAATTGAGTTTTACGCACAATTTAAAAAAAGCAGAAATAATTTTTCTGAATTGAAAAAAAAAAAAAGAAGCAGAGTGGGCCTCACCATCCCAAAATACTCAAGATTGAGGAATGAACAATGGACTAAAATAGACTTATTATTATTCTACTATGGGCTTATTCTAGCTATGGAAGAACTTTTATCATTGATATAAATGCAGTGGCTAATGGAGGTTCTGTGGGGAGGGAGAGGGAAGAAAAGTTCTCATATGGGGGCATTTTTGGGACATTGGAATTGTCCTGTATGGCATTGCAATGACAGATACGGGTCATTATATATTTTATCATCATCTATAAAATTGTGCGGGACAAAGTGTAAATTAAAGACCATAGTTAGTAGCAATGCTTCAATATGTGTTCATCAATTGTAAGAAATGTACCAGACTAATGATTGATTTTGTTAATGTGGGAAATTGTGGGAGGGGGTGGGGCATATGAAAATGCCCTCTATTTTTTATGTAACATTTACTTAATCTAAAGCTTCTTTAAAAATAAAAAAAATTAGAAAACCATGAACAAAAGGGAGAAATATTAAATACATAAGAATTTTTATGGCTAAGAGATTTAAAAGAGAGTTGTGAGGTCATTCCAGAAGTTACACTTATGCACATCTCAGGAGGATCTCTCTGGTCGCCACAATAAAGAAAGCCTCAAGCAGTTGTTCTCCTGAAGGTGCTTGAGACTTCTAAATGCTATATGCAGGGCATGCAACTCCTGGAAATTGGCACCCCATCAGTCTGCCTTACCCTGGAATATATGGTAACCTATTTCCCCAATGTAACAGAGTTAGACTATTTTATAATTTCCTTACACATGGTTCTTATGCTCCTTTTATTTGAACCTAAATTAGCACTGTATCTGTTAAATATATGTCATAGAGACTTAATAGTTTGGTCTGTTCTTATGCTGGTTGAGTCCAGAATATCAGCAGAGTTTCAGCCAATAGCTACTCTATAGTTCATTGGACTTGCTAATGACACCTAACAAAATGATGAGGATGGAAAATGCACAGCCCCCAAAATAGAGAGTACCTACAAATGCAAGCAAGATGGATATCTTCCTCATGGGATCTAAAACTCCTCTCAATTAGAAGTAGAGTGGACATCACAATCCCAAAATCTTCAAGACTGACTAATGAACAACCAAAATGGGGGAATGTAACCATGGAGCAAAGTAAACTTATTATTATTCTGGTAATGGAAAAATTTTTACACTGATATAAAGATAGTGTTCATCAGAGATTCAGATGGGAGAGGGAGGGAAGAATATGTGGAACATGGGGCATTATGCAGACATTGGATTTATTCTGCATGCTGTTGTAATCATGAATACAGGTCATTATCCATTTTGTCAAAGCCTATAAAATTATGTGTTGAAAGTGTAAATGATAATTTAAGTTATAAACCATGGTTAGTAGCAATGCTTCAATATTTGTTCATCAATTGTAACAAAGGTACCACATTAATAAAAAATGTTATTAATTTGGAAAATGTGAGAGCAGAGTGGAAGGGACATATGGGAGTCCCTTATATTTTTGATGTAACTTTTGTTTAAAAATAAGGTTAAAAATATAAAAACAAAAAAGTGAATTTGTTAGTTTAAAATATAGATATGAATGTATAAAGCTTACAAATATGTATTTTTTTTATTTCTAGTTTAATTTTCAGTAGAAAATCCCCTGGTCATATTTGACCCTTTAAACTTCGCTTTGAGTTCCTTTGTGAACCATTATACAGTCAATTTTGAAAAATATTTCATGTATTTATAGTCTCTGTTGTGTATAAGGTACAATATTTTTGTTACTCAAAAAGCTTTACCAAAATTTTTAAACTGTTTTTTTCCCATTAATTTCTGAAAGAAGTGTGTTAGAATCTTATACTATGGTCATAAATTGGACATCTTTACCCTGAAATTTTGTCACTTTTTGTTTAATTTTAGTGTGAAGGTTGGTTATTTTGTGCTTTAAGCCCATGTTTGTTTTATATTTTTGATGTTCTGGAGTTATGTTGCTTGGGTTTGAATCCTGGTTTCGGGTTCTGCATTTAGCTTCTGCATTTAGCAGCTGAGTGCCATTGGGAAAACTTTCCTTTATCTAATTGAGACAATTTCCCTTCTTTAAAATGGGGATAATGCCTACTAACTCATTGTGTTATTCTGAAGAATAAATGAGCTAATTCATATGAATCACTTAGAATAGTGTCTGGTATACAGTGAACACTCTGCAAATATTAATTGTTATGATTTATCGGTAGACTACTATTCTATTATGTAGAATGCTCTTAAAGCCTATTAAAGACATTTTCCTTAAATTCTGAAAAAGGAAGATATTGGAATGAAAATTAGAAAACATAATGAAATAAATGATATTCATGTTAGATATGATTAGGAGGAAATTAAAATACTTTGATGCAATTATGAGAAAAGGGAAAAAATGAAATGAACGTATTTAAATGTGCTAAATTTAATATCACTCTTACATCTATATAATAGTGATTAAATATTTATAAAATGAAATTTACAATTGATATCACAATTATCTACAACACAGTCATTAAATTCCTATGATAATTAAAAATATTGCAAGATACCCATCAGAAAAATATATTATTTTTTTCAGAAAATAGAAATGACTCATAAGTAACTCGAGGAATGTATACATAGCATGCTTTAAATTTAAAACAGAACCAAAGTAATTTGTCCTCAATTTGTTACTTGAATTAAACAAAATTTTCATTAAATTCCCTTCAGTTTGGGTATGTGTGTGTGCATGTGAGTGTGAGCATGCATTCACAGCTTGATTATAGAATGTGTAAAGTGATGCAAAAACAAAGAATTGCTCTAAGATAATTTAAAAATGACAGCACATGCAAATTTATTCTATCATATATCAAAACATTATAAAACTGTAATACTTATAAGGTTATTATACTTGTGCATGAATAGATACTGCAGGCATTGCTAATTTTAATATAAAATGGTAGTACAGAGGCAATGCATGTTATTTCTAATACCTATCTATCATTCTTACAGTAAAGATCTTTTATCCTCTTATTTGTTTCTTCATGGTAATAAGACAACTACTGCATCTCCCTGTTCCTATCAACATCATATGCAAAATGAGTGAGGAAGAAGAAATGCTAGATAGGCAATGAGTTTGAGAAACTCCCTTTAAAAACAATTTCTGGCAAAGCTCATCCAACATTTCATCTTTAAATTTCATTAGTCACCTTTAACTGAAATAAATCCCTGAATGTAAGGAATTTTAGCTAACTATATTGTCAGCCCCTTCAAAATAATAAGATCCCTTTAAGAATTAGGAGGAGTCTACCACACACTCACTTGTCTGTACAAGTATACTTGAACTCCTTTCCTGAACAGATGGTTTCATTAGCAATTACAGCTTTTAAAAAAATGGTTCTCAAAACAATTTCATTTAGAAACACCATGGAGAGTGTTAAAAATACTAATGATGGAACCCCAGCCAAGACTGATTAAATCAACATCTCTGGTAGAGAGGTCTGTATTACAATTTTGAACATGCTCAAGTCTAGAATATTATTGTATGCTCTATCGTTTAAGGAGAATGTAAGAAATTTAATGGAGATGAACATGTTAGGAATTCAAAAATTCAGGATTCTGGATGGATTAATCATGGGAATTGATGGTTACAGTTAAGTCATCTTGGCAAGATCACTTGCAATCTGCAGGCTATGTACTGCAGAACTAAAAAAGAATACTAATAACCCACCTAATTTTCTAGCTTGTATACTTTGGGATATAGATCCATTTGAAGTATTTTCATTTTCAAACGTTTATTTATTCATATATGTAAATGCTATATCTTTACATCAGAAACAATATTGACTTACCCAATTTCAAACATTGAGAAAGTTGGGAATAAATTCCTTCTTCCACTTTCCAGTTCATTTCTCTTTCCATAAGAGGGATATTATGTATTGAGAATAACTTTACATTTAAACAAAGAAAACAGCTAGATTATAATATATACAGTGATTAATATTCTCTTTCTTAAAAATCAAATATAAATGAATAGCTACAATATGTTCCCTCAAAACTTTTCTCTTTAACATCATAGCAGAACACTTTTTATATGGACCATAGCTTTGGTCCAATATGGCATGTATTTTGTAAATATATTGTCATAATTCTATAAATTCTATTACACGTCAACATTTTGAAATTTTACACAGTTCTAAGATGTTTCTCTTTTTACCTTGCAGTTGGTGAAGTTTCAAAACATTTTCATTTTAATACTTTTTCATACATGTTGTGTGTTGATGTGAAATATATTATTCATTTATTATAGATTCTTTCAATTTTTTCTTATTGTTTCCATCCTTTTCTTTATATTACTCATCTGTTCTCATATGTTGCTTATATTTTTCATAGAATCTAAGCATATAATCATAAATTATTTGAAAATCACGCTCTGATAATTACAATACCTGCATCATATGTGAGTTGCTCTGTCATTTCAGAGTGTTATTCCTGCCTTTAGCAAGCTCTGTAAATTTCTTCTGGAAGCTGTGAGCTTGAGTCACATCCATCAATTAAAGACATATTCTTAATCTTGGTATACATCCTAGTTAATATGAACACAGTTGTAAAAACATGTTTCATTGATTATGTTAAAATGAGTCAAGGTATAGACTATTTTCTGAATAGGATCATTGAAGATCTTATTCAGATGTGTCCAACTGAATAAGACTAGGACTTACTCCCTATTACTGGATATCTAGAAGTAGAAATTAAGCAGCAATAAAAAATTCAGACACAAGGAGAGTGATCACCATGTTAAGAAGGCAGAGCAGCAAGCCAAGAACTCTCAAGGATGGTAGCAAGCCAATAACAGGATGTCAAATAATCCTAGAAAAGTATGACCTTTCCAACACATTGATTAGGAATTCCTGGCCTCTAAAACTCTGTGCCAATATATTCTTGTTGTCTAAGTAAATGCATTGTGTGGTATTTGTAATAGAAGTCCTGTTAATCAAAGACAGTTTTTGGAACCAGAAATTGAGTGCTGCTATTAAATACCTAATATATGGAAGTGGCTTTGGAATTGTATAATGGCTAGAAGATGGAAGAATTTTGAGGTGCCTGATAAGAAAATTATGGATTTCTTTCAAGAGACGGTCAATGGAGATATGGATATTAAATTCATTTCCTGTGAGGAATCAAAAATAAATTAGTAGTGTAGAGAAATGTTCTGCCATCTTAAAGAATACATTGATGTCATGGTGAAAAAATCTTGGTAAATATATTGACTTGTGAGATGTTTCTGTTAAAGTGATAGAAGGCAATGATGTATATGCTAAATGAAACTTGAGGATAGGTGATCCTAGTTGCAAAAAGGAAGATAATTTCAAATACTTTTGTTCTGAAGTCAGTTGGAAAGCAGAACTTACAAGTGATGAACTAGGATATTTATCTGAAGAGAATTACCAGCTAAGTGTGGAAGGCATGGCTTGGTTTCTCCATTCTGCTTAATGTGAAATGATTGAAAAAGGGATAAAATTAGGACTGAAAGTTGTATCACAAAATAACTAACAATTAATGATTTAGAAGTTTCTCAGCTTATCCAGGTAGCTTTCTCTGAGATTAAGTCCAGATATGGCTTTATCAAAGGACTTTGCTGAGCTCCTGGGAAGTGATTTCTCAGAGAATGGAGTACCATGAAAATGTTTGATTAAACAGTAGTTTTGCTAAGATGTTTGTGTGTAAGACTCATGAATCTTGAGAGCCACCTCAAAGGATGTCAAGATTGGAAATATTTTTATCCAAGTAAAATCTAAAAAGATCATTTTGTTAGATGACTTTGTGACCATTTAAACTTCCAACAAAACTAAAAAGGAATTGGAGAATATTTTTGATCTGTATTGCCTTCCTAGGTTAAAAATGACATGGATGAAAATATGTGAAGGATAAATTATTTCAAGGGTTAACAGTGGAAGAAAAAGCAACAATTTCACTACTCCAAAAAGAAAGATTCCACACCCCTTAGCATACTTTCCTCAGCCTTACATAACCACTAATATAATTTCAACTTTATAAATTGATTTATATTTACATGCTATATAAATGGAATCATACAGTATGTAGTACTCTATGTATGGTCTCAATTTTAATGACATAAAATAAGTTGAACCAAGAATCAAAGAAAAATCATAGCCCAAAGCCAATGAAAAATGAAATCCTAGGCAAGAGAGAGAAAATGATAATCAGAGTAAACCCTGCATCATAATCACATGTTTAGACACCAGCAAAAAATTACATGACATACTAAGAAACTGGAAGGTATGACCCAGGCAAAAGAACAAATTAAAATATGAGATGAGGTACAGGATTTGAAATAACTAATCAATTGTGCTTTTAAAAAACTCTGTAATCAATTAAAGGATTTGAAGGAAATTATGATTAAAACAATAAAAGACATTAAGAAAACACTGGGTGAGCACAAAGAAGAATTTGAAGGCTTGTTTAGAAAAATAACTAAACTTATGGGAATTAAAGACACAATGGATGAGATTAAAAATACTTTAAAGACATCCAGAAACAGTTTTGACTGGACAGAAAAAAGGATCAGAGACCTTTAAGATGGGGTATCTGAATTGAAAAGACAGAACAGACAGAGAAAATAATGGGAAAAATTGAGCAGCCACTCAGAAAATTGAATGATAGCACAAAGCACACTATCATTCACATCACGGGAGTTCCAGAAAGAGAAGAGCAATTAAAAGTGACACAAGACTCTTTGAGAAAATAATGCCCCCAAATCTCCCAACTCTTATGAAAGATGGGAAAATCCACATCCAATAAGCACAAAAATACTCCAAACATAATAAATCTAAATAGAACTACTCTGAGATACATACTTATCAGAATGTCAAATGCCAAAGACTCAGAGATAATTCTGAAAGAATCAAGGGAAAAGCAATCCATCATATGAGAGGCATTTAATAAGAATAATGTGGATTTCTCATCAGAAACCATGTAGGTGAGAAGACAGTGCTATGACATATTTAATATACTGTGGTAGTTTAAAGATTTTGTGGACCACAGAAAATTATGTTCTTAAATAAATCCATTCCTAGGGGTGTGAACCTATTTTAGATGGGACCATTGAATATACTCATTCAAGGATCTTTTGAATAGATTAAACATGACCCAGGGTAAGTTGTACTCCTCTTACTGGAGTCCTTTATAAATAGGAGAAATGCACAGAGACATAGAGAAAAAGAAAAGGAAGCTGAATGAGAAAGTCCTGAGAGCTGGAAGCTGAATCCAATGGAAACCAGGAGAAAGAAAGACACAGGAAAGAGAGAAGGCTTCAGGAGCAGAGAGAAGTCACAGAGGCAGAAAGAAAGATGGAAGAAGCCAGAAGCTGGAAGTGAAGAGACCTGGAGAAGAGGGGAGAGAGAGCAGATGCTACCATGGTGCCCTGCCATGTGACAATGAAGTCCAGGATCAGTGGCAACTGTGTCTTTGGGGGGGACAACATTTCCTGATGCCTTGATTCAGACATTTTCACAGTCTCAGAACTATAAATTGAAAAGTTAATAAATACCCGTTTTAAAAGCAAACCCATTTTGGTATATTGCCTTAGCAGTCCTTAGAAAACACAGGTACTAAAAGAGGAAAACAGTTAACCAAGTATTCTTTATCCAGCAAAAATGTCCTTGAAAAATGAGATTGAGTTTAAAATTTTCACAGGTAAGGAAAAACTGAATTTGTTAAACTGTGGCCAGTCCTACAAGAAATAATAAAGGAAATTCTCCAGCCCAAAAGAAAAAAGTAGCATAAAGAGGCTTGTATGACAGTATAGAAATGTAGATAATCATTAAGAGTAACTAAAAGGGAAAAAAAACAGTTGAAAATAAGATATGAACTATGAAAGCAAAAGGAAAAAATGTTTGAAGTAAGTAATGCCTTTACAGTAATAACATTGCATGTTAATAGATTAAAACTTCCAATAAAAAGACACAGGCTGAAAGAATGGATAAAAAAATGAACCACGTATATGCTGTCTACATGAGAATCACCTTAGACTCAAGGATAAAAATAGGCTAAAAATGAAATATTTGGAAGAACATATTCCAAGCAAACAGTAACCAAACAAAGAGCAGGAGAGCTATCCTACACCTAAACAAAGTAGATCGTAAATGTGAAGTTTTATAAGAGATTAGGACAGTAGATATTAATAAAAAGAGTCAATCTACCAGGAGGAAATAGCAATCATACCTATACATGTAACTAACCAGGATGCCACAAAATACATGAAGAAAGTCTGGCAAAACTGAAGTGAGATGCAGAGATCTCTAACTCACTAGCTGGAGTCTTCAATATACCACTCGCCACAATAGATTGGGTATCTAGACAGAGAATCAATAAGGAAACAGAAAACTTGATGAATATGATAAATGAAATAGACCTAACAGATAAATAGATAACATTGTTCCCCAAATCAACAGTACATTTTCTCTGTGTTCGTGTGTCTTTCTCCAGGATATACCACATGCTATGTCACAAAACAGGTATCAATAAATTCATAAAGATTGAAATTATAAAAAGCAGTTTATCTCTTCAGCTTAAAATTAATAACAGGAATCAAATGTGAAAATTTGCAAATATATGGAGGTTAAACAACACAATCTTAAACAACATGTGGTTCAAAGAAAAACTGCAAGAGAAACCACTAAATCTCTCAAGACAAATGAAAATGAGAACATAACATATAAAAATTTTTTAGATGCAGTGAAGGTAGTACTGAGGGGAAAATTTTAAACTCTAAACACCTATATTGGAAAAGAGAAAGAGCTAAACATAAAGACCTAACTGCATACTTGGAGGAAGTAGAGAAATAACAGCAAACTAATACCAAAGCAAGCAGAAGGAAAGAAGTAGCAGAGTAGAGAAGAAATAAAAGAAATTCAGAACAAAAAATTAACAGAGAGAATGAACAAAACCAAAAGTGGCTTCTTGAAAAGATCAATTAAACTGACAAAACCTTACTTAGGCAAACAAAGAAAAAGGAGACACTGCAAATAAATGAAATTGGAAATGAATTTTCTGAATACACAGAAATAAAAAGTATCTTAAAAGGATATTATGAAAAACTGTATGCTAAAAAATTAGACAACCAAGATGAAATGGACAATTTCCTGGAAACACGTGAACAAACTATACTGATTCAAGAAGAACTACAAGACCTCACCAGAACAATAACAAAGAAATTGAAACAGTCTTCAACCTCCCAATAATGAAAGGTCCAGGACAAGGTGGACTCACTGGTAAATTTTACCAATCATTTAAAAAATAACATACTTATCTTGCTCAAAGGCCTTCAAAAAACTGAATAGGAGGGAACACTGCCAAACCCATTTTATGAAAACAGCATCAGTTTAACACCAAAGCCAGATAAAAATAATAAAAGAAAAGAAAATTACAGTCCAAACTATGTAATGGACATGGATGCAAAATTCACTACAAAATGCTTCCAAGTCAAATGAAAGAATTATCCACTTTGATCAAGTGGATTTTATTCCTCATATGAAAAGGTGGTTCAATGGAAGAAAATCAATTAATGTAATACATCACATTAACAAACTGAAAGGGAAAAACCACCTGTTCATTTCAAATGATACAGAAAAGTGCATTTAGCAAAATGCATCCTTTCCTGGTAAAAAGGCTTCAAAAGATAGGCATAGAAGGAAACTTCCTCAACATGACAATGGGCATATATATATATATAACCCAGAGCAATCATCATACTCAATGTGGAAACTTTGAAAACTTTCCATCTAAGATTGAGAAATAGACTAAGATGCCTTCTTTCACCACTGTTCTTCAATATTGTGCTAAAAGTTCTAGCTAGAGTAGTCAAGAAAAAGAAATAAAAGACACTCAAATTTGTTAAACAAATGTAAAACTCTCACTTTTCACAAAACTAATCCTACATTTAGAAATTCTCAAAATCTTTACAGCAAAGATGCTAGTAAACGAGTTCAGCAAAGTGGTGGCACACAACACCAACATATAAAAATCAGTAGTGTTTCTATATAAAATAATGAATAATTTGACAAGTAAATAAATAGTCTACTTACATTAGCAACTAAAAGAATCAAATACTTAGGAATTAGTTTAACCAACTGTGTAAAGGATCTGTACCCAGAAAACTGCAAAACATAACTAAAATAAATGAAAGAAGACCTAAATAAATGGAATGACATTCCATGTTCATGGATTGGAAGACTAAACTTCATTAAGATGTGAATTCAACCAAAATTGATTTACATATTCAACTAATTCCCAATCAAAATTACAACATTTTACTTTAGAGAAATGGAAAATTCAATTGCCAAATTTATTTACAAAGGAAAGGTACACCAAATAACCAAAAACATCTATTAAAAGAACAAATTGGAAGGACTCACACTTCCTTACTTTAAAGCATATTACAAAGCTACAGTGATCAAAACAGCAAGGGTATTGGCATAAAGATAGACATTTTGATCAATGGAATCAAACTGAGATTTCATAAAAAGACCCTCACATCTATACTCAATTGATATCTGAAAAAGCAAATGTGTCCACTCAGCTGTTACAGAACACTCTCTTTCTCAATTGGTGCTGGGAGAACTGGATAGCCATATCACAAACAATGAAAGAGGACCCCCTTCTCACACCCTATAGAAAAGTCAACTCATAATGGATCAATGACCTAAATATAAAAGTCAGGACACTTGAAGAACAGATGTAATATGGGGGCATTTTGGGGACATCGGATTTGCCATGCATGAAATTTCAGTCATGGATACAGTCCACTGTACATTTTGTCATAACTTACATAATTTTGAGGGGAAAAGTGTAAACTGTAATGTAAACTGTAGTCCATCATTAGTAGCAATGCTTCAGTATGGGTTCATCAATTGTAACAAATATACCACTCTAATGAATGATATTGTTAATGTGGGAAAGTGTGGGAGGTGGAAGGAGGGGGACATATGGAAATCCCTTATATTTTTAATGTAACATTTATGTAATCTAAAGATTCTTTACAAATAAAAATAATATAAAAAAAATAAAAATAAAAGAGCCACTAAGAGAAAAAAAAAAAAAGCCAGGGCCATAAATTACCTAGTTGAAAATTTCAGAAGGAATCTTTGAGATTTGGTTGTAGGAGGTGGTTTCTTAGACCTTTCCCCCAATGCACAAGAATGAAAAAACTATTGGTAAATGGGCCCTAATCAAATGTGAATAGTTTTGTACTGCAAATGACTTTGCCAATAAGGTGAAAAGCCAGCCTACTCAGGGGAAGAAAATATTTGGAACCTCATATCCAAAAAGGGTTTAATATCCATGATGTATAAATGGACCCCACAAATGAAAGGTAAAAAGACAACTGAATTAAAAATGGGTGAAAGACTTGAATACAGTTTTCCAAAGAGGAAATACAAATGTCAAAAAACCCACATAGAACACAATATATTTCAGCTGTTATATGAATCCCAATCAAAAGAAAATGTGATATAATTTCACATCTATTGAATTGGTCATGATGAAAAACAGAAAATTATAAGTATAGAGGATGTTGAGGAAAGCTTATTTACTGTTGGGATGTAGAATGTAGAATGGTACAGCCACTGTGGAAGGCTGTTGCGTGGTTCCTTAGGAAATTAAATATAGATCTACCAAATGATCTGTCAGTCCCACTACTATGGGTGTATATTCAGAAGAACTGAAGGCAGGGACAAGAACAGATATTTGCACATTGATGTTCATAGTGACATTACTCATGATTGCCAAATCATGGAAAGAACCAGGTGTCTATCAAACAATGAATAGATTTTTAAAAATTGTGGTATATACAAACAATGGAATATATTCAGCTGTATGAAGAAATGAATTCATGATGAATATGAAAACATGGACAAAACTTGCAAACAATATGCTGAATGAAGCAAGCTAGACACAAAAGAACAAATAATTTATGATCTCACTAAAACTAAATATAAGGAGCAAACTCATGGAATTAATATTTATAATATAGGCCACCAAAAGTTAGAATAAGGATAAAGAATTGGGAATTGAAGCTTAATTTGTGCAGAATTTTTTATAAGTTTGGTTATAAGTCGTGGGAATTGGGTCGAGGTGTTGATAGCACATTATAGTGAATATACTCAGCAGTGTTTAAATGAGGGTATGATAGTGGTTCAAAGGTAAAATTTAAGGTTATATATGTCAATAGAAGAAAAGCTATAAACTGAAACATGGGGCTATATTGCATAGAAAATCCTTGTATGGACAATGAGTGTGATTAATAGTAAAAACATAAGAATGCTTTCACTTTAATCAGAAAAACGTATGTTAATATTAGAAGATGTTTATAATAGGATGGTATTTCATTAAAAATATTCCCAAGGCATATTATAGACTCTGGGTAATAGTAATATATTAATATTTTTCCATTTGTAAAATAAGAATCATTCTAATTGAAAATATCCAGACTTAAAATATCTAATATTGCTTGACTGCATCTATAAAAAATATAAATGCAAATAAATTTATAGGGGCAGAATTATATTAGTGGATATGTCTGGCAGGAGAATGATAGAAGGATTGAGAGGTGACTGCTAAGGGCCAGAGGTGTTTTCTTCTTGGAGTAAGGAAAATGCTCTAATATTGATTGTGGTGATGAATGCACAACTCCGCGATAACAAAAGTCAGGGAATATATATTTTATATGTAATGTATGTTATGTGAATATATCTCAACAAAATTGCTAATAAAAAGAAAGTCAATTAAATGCTTTCCTGCCTGAATAGTTATCCAAGGTTCCTGGTGGGAGATTGAGAAAGTGGTGTTTCTTTATTTTAGAGTCCTGGGGCCCCTTCACTCAAGGTCACTGTCAATTGCATCCTCTCATTGGAAAATCTGGAGTTTATATTGCCCAGCTTCCCTGGGTGATGTGACAGATTGAAATTTCTGAATCCCAGAAATCAATTATGTTCTTAAACTAATCCATTCCCCGTGGGGGAAGGGGGTTGAATTGAATTGAATTAGAGTCATTTGATTAGATTACGTGATAAGATAAATTTAGTGCTTTTGATTGGACTATGTCAGTAAGTTGTGAGCCAACTTTGTAGGGGGGGGAGGGAGAGAGAGAGAGAGAGAGAGAGAGAGAGAGAGAGAGAGAGAGAGAGAGAGAGAGAGACAGTGAGAGAGAAAGAGAGCTCGGCCATTTTTGATCCTTGTCATGAGGCAGGACACCTGGATCAATAATAACTGAATTTGGTGCCTTGATTTGGACATTTCATGGCCTTGGAACTGTAAATTTTTATGCCAAATAAATCCCATTTGTAAAAGCTAACACATTTCTTCAATTTTGTGTGGGCAGCCTTTTGGTAAGATAAAACAGAAATCGGTACCAGGAGAATGGGATGTCACTCCTTGCAATTACCAAAAACGTTGGAATGATTTTCTAAAGGGTAAGATGTATTTTTGAGGAGTTCTGAAATGCTTGATAGAAAAGGACTAGATTCCTTTGATGAGACTGTTGGTAAAAATATGGATGCTAAAGTTAGCTCTGATAAGACCTTAGAGGAAATGATAAAAACTGTTTTTAGGAGCTGGAGTAAAGGTGATCCTTGTTTTAAAGTGGCAAAAAATTGGTAAGATTGACTCCTGATGTTAGATGGAATGGAGAATTTGAAAATGGCAAGCATAGAAACTTAGCTGAGGAGATTTCCAAGTAAAATGTGGAAAATGCTGTCTGGCTTCTCCTTGCAGCAATAGCAAATTGTAAGAGAAAAGAGATAGCTCTTTTCTATTTTTTGCCTAGAAAACCTTCACTCCCATTCTCACTTTGAACTGATTTTCGGAAGATTCACCCAGTTCTTCACTTGTGCACTCAATAAGACACTCACTGAGAGATGTGTTTCACCTTTGTGGCATCAGATCAGGTGATTGCCTCTATTGGAAATAGCCATGAATATGGTAACAAATTTTAGTGATTGATGAGTCAGCCAAGAGCCATGCTGCTCTGGAATACAGACCCTGGAGAAGCCTTGATCAATGTCTTGTCATCCATGACATTTCCCAGGATCCCTCAGCCCCATTCCTAGCAGCTGCCTGGGGATTTCCTTGGAGGACCAAATCTGGAGATTCTAAGTGAAATTTCTGCCATGGGCAGACACAGGGTGCATTGAAGACGATTCTGAAACTGGGTTTCTCTTTGTGCCAGGTAAGTGTGTGAAATTCTTTCTTCTGTTCTGATCTGTGCTTACTTTAACATGTCCAGTCTGTTTATACCAAGTAGACTGTTGGATTGGCTTTGTCCCTGCTCATTCCTAGTGAACTGTTGAATATCGAGTTGATCCGACCTCACGAATATGAACTGGGTGGGTTTGAGTCCCATTATCCATGATCTCAGATTTGGGGATCACCTGTTGATTTTGTAACTGCATTTTCCTTTGAAGTTGGGGAAACTGTTGATGTTAAGGAGATCCTGCTCTTGATGTTCTGCCTTTGTGATTTCTATTGGTGTTGCCTAGCCATGGGAAACTCTCAGAATGTGCCAGTTATATCTCCTCTGGCTTGTATATTGTATAACTGGTCTAAAATTGGAGGGGACACCCTTAAGAAAAAGATGATTTTACATTGCACTATTGCCTGGCTACAGTATAAATTGGATGATGGTGAAAAGTAATTAAAATATACATCTTTAAATTTCAATATGATCATGCAATTGGATGTTTTGTAAAAGAAATACAAATGGAATTAAATTGCTGGAGAAGTGGAAAAACTTAGTAACGTTTGTGTTCTCTGTTCTGCTTTCATGCTAATTATAATTAGATTTGTATGGACACATTAATAAAATTGTGGTTAAAGTTTGGTTACATTTTAACTGGACAACTCTATAAAAGATAAAAAGAAAAAAGGAAAAGTGCTAGCTGCTTTTGTAAGCTTGCAAATCAATGATGGATTAACCTTGTTAGCCACCAGTCCCTCTAACCTGCCTCAAGAATACTGTTTCAGAAGTTTGAACTTTTAAATATTTGATATATAATTTACTGAAATACTAGTATCTAATACTAGCATCAAATATTATACTGATGACAAAATAAAATTTGATTTTTCTCTGTTAAAGTGACAAAGTTTCTTAAATCACTAGTCTGTTTTAGTAAAAGATCATAAAGAATTTTCTCCTGAATGGTATACAAAGGAGGAAGTTTGGCTTTTTCAAAATAACTTATTGTACATTGTTTACCATATTGTGCATTTATTTTAAGAAAAATTTGTCTTCTCATTTTTAAAAGAAGATATTTTTTAAACTTAGAAACATTTAACATTTTGATTCTCAAATTCAAATCCTGAAAATTATCTGTTTGTTTCAACTATTAAAAAATATTTTCTCTTTCATCTTATAAAACGTGAAGTGGTAAAGTTCATTTGATATTTTATGGTAGAACAAAAAGTATTTAGAAAGTGTATAAAAATTAAGAGGTGTATTTCAGTGTTGTCAGATTCTCTTGTACATTTAAACCAGGTCCCCAGTGGTGTGCATAGTGTCCTTCCATTTGAGTTATTGCTTAGATCATTCACTACTACCCTTAAAACAATAAAAGTATCTGCCATATCTCCTAGTCATTGTCCTGAAGTAGATGGAAATCCATTGTTGCTTTGGACTCCTGCAGCTTTGTAATCTGGCAATAGCTTGACATTGTCTCCAGACTAACTCTATTTCATGTCAGAGGGTGCTATGCACCAAGCTTGTGGAACACTGGAGACTAACTCCCTGTTCTCTTGAGGACCAATGATGCTGCTATAAGATGCTGGCTGTGTGAAGGATATACCAACTGGTGCTATAATTACCAGAGTAATGTGAATAGAACCTACACAGACACAATTGGCATTATGGCTGCTCCCATGAAGACACATGTAATGTATTGCAGACCTGGAGCTTAAATATATTAATGGCAGCTCAAAGAAAAATTTGTTTTTGGTTAATATTAAGTACTGAACTTGATGTATATAAAAATTTCTCCTCTATACTGGATCATATGCAGAGGGATACTGAACATGATAAAAGGCTTGGCAAAGATGATTCCTGTTGTAAGTTGTTAATGAACTTG
This sequence comes from Cabassous unicinctus, assembly GCA_029593785.1. Classification (NCBI taxonomy): domain Eukaryota; kingdom Metazoa; phylum Chordata; class Mammalia; order Cingulata; family Chlamyphoridae; genus Cabassous; species Cabassous unicinctus. Next base: position 42,360 of record JAQZBX010009742.1, read on the forward strand.
CCTATGAGATAAAGGAATGGCTCTCTTAAGTCATGGTTTTAATTGGCTTCTCATATGCTTGCGTTAATGCTGCCAATATTGCTTTTTTGACCTTATTCCTGGGGCATCCTACAAAAGGATATGAAAATTTACTTTACCTCTAATCAGCACAAACAACTACAGATGGTTAGACCTTCACACATTTTCTTGATATAAAGAATGCTTATAAAACACATCTGTATTTAATTTTGGTGTGGTCAATTTTTTACAATTGATGAACATATTTTGGAGCATTTCCACTAAGTGATTATCATAGTTTATATTGTAGTTTTCACTCTGTCCTGCACATTTTTGTGACTTATGGCAAGTTAGATAATGGCCTGTATCTGTCATTGCAATGTCATTAAGGACAATTTCCAAGTCCCTAAAATGTCCCCAAATTATAACTATTTTTCCTTCTCCCTCCCCTCAGAACATCCAGTGGCCACTGCCTCCACATCAGTGATAAAAGTCCTTCCATTGCTAGAATCACAATTAGTCTATAGTATAATAACAGTAACTCTACTATACCCCATGATTCATTCCCCAATCCTGAGGTTTCTGGGATGGTGATGCCAACTCTGCCTCTAATTGAGAGGGGAATTAGAGCCCATGGGGCAGATGGATGAGACTATCTTGCTTGCAGTTGTGGACTCTCTGTTCCTTAAGACGGTAATTGTCTCATCATATCATTATTAGTTGTCCTGGGTGTATCCAATGACCTGGAGAGTAGGTTTTGCAAATCTATTGAGATTCAGGACCCAATTGGTACATGAGAGCCCAAAGATTTACATCTCTTGGATATATACCTATCAATTCTAATATTAACTATAGGTTTAAATAGAAGAGGCAGAAGAGACATGTGTAGGAAACCACAACTGAGTCCAATTCTGTCTTACTGGGGAGCATAAATTCCAAAGTAGGGCCCACTGGCAGAGTGCCAAACTCCTGAGCTGTCTGCTCTGTCTATAGTGTATGTATGTCTCCAGAACTCTCAGGACCCCCACTATTTAAGACAATATTTACATTGCCAGTCATTGAGATCTGCCTGAGAAGTGTATAATCATACCCTCTGGAATGACCTACCAACTCACTTTGAAATCTCTTAGCCACATAAACTCATATCTTTACCCTTTCCCCCTTTGGTCAAGGTCTTTTTCCAGTTGCATTGTTAGTTGTTGATTGATAGTAAACCCTCAGTGCCAGGGAGGCTCATCCCTGTGAGTCATGTCTCATGCTAAGGGGAAGATAATGCATATTTAAGCTGAGTTCAGCTTAAAAAAAGGCCACATTTTAGCAACAGGGAGGATTTCAGGAGGTAACTCTTAGGCACTCTATAATACTAGGCAAACTTTAATTTCAAAAGAAAAGGTTCATAAATATTGTCATGAATATCAAGGGCCCATCAATGGTCCGTCTTTCTTTCCTAGTCACTGCCCTTTTACTTAGGGGATTCTTGCTGTCCCATTTGAGAATGTGGCAGAGCTCCCCAAGATGGGGATTTGATATCTTTTGGTTATTGTGTGAATCTCCACCCACCATGCAAATGTCTCTTGAAAATTTGAACATGTTCTTATGACTTATAGGTATGCCCCAGGTGAACATTGTCTCATAAATCCCCCATCACTGATACCCTACACCAATGAACCTCCCATGCCACAGTTGTAACTCTTCTGAGATCCAAAACTTCCTCAAAAATGAAGCCAATAAATAACCAAATACAATAAATAAGAAAATGAAATAATAATGATGGTTTTAAAAGTTACAAATAAAATACAAAAATTTAAAACTAAATTTGAAATAAAAACATAAAATTTTAAAAAGTGACATTATGCCTTTCATAACTGTAAGATTTGTCATCTTGAATATACAATTATATTTTCTTCTGTCTTTTCCCCCAGTGTCTTATTTTTTTCATTTTTTTCTTCCAAGGACCTTTATATTACAGAAAAGTCACACAGAGAATATAGCAGATTCCCATATATCCAATATCATCCCTGTGCCCCTTTCCCCTATTAATAATATTTTACAAGTTGATGGTACATTCTTAAAAGGTATGTACAAATATTGAGACATTGCTACTAACTATGGTCAATTATTTACATTATGGTTTACATTTTGGAACATACTCTTTTATAAATTTTGAAGAGATTTAACATGGTCTGTAGCCATCATTAGAAGATCATGTAGAACAATGCCATTACCCCAAGAATGTCCCATCTTCCATCTATTCTATTCTTCCCTCTGCCTCCACTCAGGATCCATGGAAACCACAAAGTGTCACTCTTTGAAGAAAAATATTCATATTTACTTGCAACAAGATGATATACTGGCCTATCCTCCCTTACTAGGCACTGCCTGAGCTCTTTAGTGACTCCCATCTCTCTATTTGAGAACATAGTGTAACTCCCCAGTACAAGATCCCAACACCTTCCTGCTCATTATTTGGGTCTCCACCCACTGATATGGCACACTATGGTAAGATGAACACTCACATACTACCTAGAAGCTTGTTCCAGGTGTGCCCTGTCCTGAATGGCCTCCACATCCAACACGCTGGACCAGTAATCCTCCCCTGCCATATTGCCAAAAAAAAATCCCCAACATTGTAGTTTCAACAACATACCCACAAATCCTGAGTTCACCTATTCCATCCCCCAACCCTCGCCCTAGTTCTATGGACACTCCAACCCACCCTCTCCACCTTACCCCTCTCATGAACCAGCACCACCAAAACCAATAGTATTATTGCACCACTGTCATGCCCATCCACTGCAGAAGTACACACTTCCACTGACAGAGGTAGAGTCTGGAAGATAGGTTACAGGAGAAAGAAAGGGAAGACAAGGTTGTCAGCCAATGCCCATATGGGCAAAATCTTATCTTCCAAAGAATAAGAAGAGTATAAATACAAGGAGAGATTTGGAGTTGACTCCTTGCATTTATTTCCCTGAAGGATATTTACCAGATCTTCTCAGTTTACTTACATGAATAAGAAAATGTCTCAAAGCAAAGCCAGGAAGAATTATGTCAGGAGTAACATGACTCTGTAAACTTGTAACTTTTCTCAGAGACAAAAATAAAACAAAACAAAACAATACCTTTATATCTATGTAGCTGAGAAAGGAGTCATGAAGACCTTAATATCTAAACTTTTTT